>JACEII010000664.1:0-12179 GCA_014332785.1 Antheraea mylitta
AAACCAAAAATAGCTTCAGCGGGGCTCTACCACCTACAAGTGTACTGTAGTAAAAACACTTAAGCATCGATGAAAAATATTTCAAAATCGTTTTTTTTTCTCTTGATAGCTTCCGTTGCGTGTTAGCGTTAGCCCAAAGTAACTATTACTACGTGGACGTTGTCGCAGACAGGGGCTAGTCTATACCAATATTCTAATGACATAAAGTTCGTGAGTTTTGGAGGTTGCAGGGGGTAATCCCATAGTTGAAACTCTTTCAGTGTTAAAGAGCCCATTTATCGAGAAAGGCTATATATCATCAAGCTAATACCAATAGGAGCGGAGCACCAATGAAAAATGTTTCGAAATCGGTTTTTTTCCTTCTGAGTGCTTCCGCTGCGTTATGTGATGTTTGTTGATCCTATTATCAACAACAATTATGAATTCTTATCAATCAATATGTAATGATATAATAACTGAGCCACAGCAATGCGTGGCTATGTTCAATAAACAATCAATAGTATAAATTATTTAGATACACTTTACTATATATCTGTGTAAATTACTTCATTCGTAAAAATGCTTTTGTCCAATAGTCAAAAAGTTGTCAATGTTCTAATTTCAAATTCTTGATTCGTAAGGTAAATACGAATACGACGTATACGACATACTCGTAACAGCCATGTATCTATTATCATTGGGAGAATTTAAACGATTTTTCATACATATTATTTTACCTGTTCTATCCTGCATCAATTTAATGCACTAGTAAAGCCATTAAGGCAAAATACTTAAATATATTATGTGGTATGTAAGATAACGCAATATGACTAACGGGGATAATTATTTAATGCATAATGTACCAATGTTAAATTATTCATCCAATTATTTTTTTATCAGTATTATTATGAGCATTCCTTTTACAAGGAGGTGTAGTGCTTTAGTTCAATCAGTTTTAAAAAGTATTAGCGTATTTTCATTATAGTCTAGGTTTTTATTTTACTTTTGAGCACAACTTTTCTTTTTTAAAGGGATTTCCATTCCCACATATACATTTTGATATCAATGTCTATAATTTAACAAAGAAACTATGAAAGACAGGTTTGTTTTGCGAAAACATTGTTGCGTTGTTAGTAACTGATATCTTATTTTTCTTGGCGGTGGTAGTGAGATGAAAGTGACAGACAAAACGATATCTGATGTATCATTTCATAGAGTCAGAGACACCCAATTGATCAAACCCCGATATTGAACGCCATTTTGGTAGGGGGATTCCAAAAAGAACAATAGCTACAATCACTAGATTCCGCTAGATTTTTATGTCGGTAGATTGAAAAAAAAACGTCGTTAAACATATGCAAAATCCGCTAGATCTAGCGATTAAGTCGCTAAAACGGCAACAATGCCGCAACTTCGTCCGCGTAGAATAGTTACTTTAGTCTAACGCTAACATGCAGCAGGAGCTCTCGAGAGCAACAAAAAAAAACGATTTTGAAACATTTTTCAGTGGTTCTCCGCTCCTATTCATTTTAGCGTGATGATATATAGCCTATAGCCTTCCTCAACAAATGAGCTATATAGAACTGAAAGAATCTTTCAAATCGGATTAGTAGTTCCTGAGATTACCATCCACAACTTCACAAACTTTATCTCTTTATAATATTAGTATAGATTATATATTATTAGCTATATGTAGTACAACCACACCCTAGAAGTTTCTCAAGAACGGTTACTGTATGCGGGGTGGGCTGGGATCAATTTATTATGCGTTTACGGGTCTCCCAGAGCCCTGGGGCCGTCATTTGGCAGCGCGCCAGCCCGAACCATTGTGTACATCCTGAAAGGGAGACCGGCTAATTCAACGGATACAATATCCAACTGGTAAAATGATGATACGTGTTAATTACTAATACAATTGTTAGTTACGTTCTTTCTTATTGACTACATAGTGATTATTTATATAAAAAAAGTACGATGGTACAAATATAGGTCAACATTCCCCGGTATATCGTATGTCCTCTTTCTGTAACGGTGTTTGCACAGAGATCGACATATTTTCAGGTTCTGTTACCTCTATTAAAAATACTCTTAAAACACTTAATGTAATTTCTAGGTTGTTAGTTGTATGATGTATTTAAGTTTTTGTACCGCCTAATGTCTGTTCTCCATATTTTATATGCATGCTGCGTCTACATCTAGAAGACTGCAATCATCACATGGCCTTACAATACTTTTCATCCTAATGTATGTAATTTTTTGTAAAAATTGTAGTTAAACTATTAGAAAAAAAATGATTGAATGGGTAATTCAAGTGGAATTTTGATCCGACGGGTTTATTGAAATGCACGTTCATATACCCATTTCTGTGTAGGTTTATAATAAAGGAAAATACGAGTAATGTTCTCTTAGTGGTTATTGCTAATTATAAGAGAAACAGAATTCCAGTCTTCCTTAAAATTGAATTCGTTTATGCTTTCATGATGATCGTTACACCTCTTTTGAAAGACATAAAGAAAGAAGAGACCCTTATTCAATAGTGAGACATACAAGTAAGTACTACTAGATAGGCTACATAAGCCATCTTCGAGCACATCAGCGCCGCTTATAAGTTTAGGGGTCAAAGTGGTCGCCATGGCCGAAACCGGTCGGACCAATCATCATCATCACTTACAATAGAGAGGTTCCCATAGATTCCCATAGATTTTCTCATAGACCACTTTCAACATTTAGCTGGTTGCTGGTGAGCTCCCTGCAGCTATATTTTCACCGTATTACCAAAACACAACAAAAAAAAATGTGAAGATTTGATCTATGGAAATTTGTTTGGGGCTGAGTTCCAACCATGAATTAATATCGAAAGTTCACATAAATTCTTTATTGTTGAAATTAGAATAGATATAGATTCAGAACCTAAATTTATGAAGATTGGTATTTAGCAATTCCCTTTGAAAGTACAAAAGATGTATTTCATAATTTTCTAAATTAAATAAATGTCTTAATAACACCTTTCAAAATTTATAGTAGGAGACGAAGTCGCGGGCGGCTCCTAGTTTCTAGACATTATTTTATCGCCATGTATGTATGTGAATGTAATAAACTCGTTACCTATGTAATACTGATAGCAATGCTGAGCAGTAGTAATACAAAAATAGCGGTACGTCGATCATGTGCACTAGGTCTAATCCTAGTTTTCTAGAAATAATAAAAATAGTTTAAAATCCTGATATTTTTTATAGGTTTTTTTATGTACAAAAGAGAATATTTACGACTAGCTGACCCGTGCAACTTCGTCTGCACCAAATTGGTTATCACTGGTTTCAATTGTATTTTTAAACGCGAAAAAAAATTTAATAAAACTGTATCCAGTTGCAGCCACAACTACCGTTTCCAAAAATCCAAACTATCCACGGATTCACTGAAACATACACCCAGATTACATGTAATTTTTATTTTAAATAAGCCTAGTACCCGTTCGTAGCATCATCTACCACTCCGTTGTTTGTAGTCCGGTAAAGCTGTTAAGACCTTACTCTGTCAATAGCGTAGTCATTTCAAGAAAAAAAAAAAAATCATCTACCAGATTCAATTAAGATAAAAACTGACCTACATAAAACTAAATAAACATCTCTACCGCTTACTTTATCATAACCATCTTCAACTTGTATTAAAACCTTTTTATACTCCATTATATTAAAGAAAAATATATGAACACCGTATCGAAGCATCAAACATCACGCCGAACCGTCAAATGTCACTTGCTTGAAACTATAGTCTAAGAGTTATAAACTGTTTCGAAAACGTATTTCAAATATATTTCTAATACATTTTTATAAATAATCTCGGTACCATTCACAACATAGTGCCTATCACTTCTTTATAATTTATCCATGTTGATATGTTTCTATTGTAGATTATTCTACGTTGTTATACTGAATATTTGGCATTAAATACATAACGCATTATACGCAATATATAGGCAGAGGCCATACCGGAAAGAATCAATCAAGCCAGTTTTAAACATTATATTCATCCTAACAACGGGCTACCTGGCTGCCGGTAAGAGTTGCGTTTATTTGTGCATATCGTACCTTCACAGACAAAAGTATTAATTTTTAAATAATTTTAGGATGTTTTTTTCCACTAACTTAGAAACGTTATTAAAATGGAATTATTATTGAAAGAGATTTTTGGTATTGACAATAATCTGCTTGATGCTATTTTTTGGAAATAAAAATAAAAGTAATCTTACCCCATGTTAGAATAGCAGTAATTTTATTATTACTATTTTAGATATAAATAAGTACAAATTTTATCTTCCACACTAATTCAGTTATTACTCAATATTTAGACCGATTTGTTGCTATAAAAATAATGTGTATAGAATATAGCTATAGCTATAGTTTAGTGCAGTACTGGCTGCACGATAAAGATAGCGATAATTGTGGCAGCGTGTGTTATCGACGCATTTTTTTTTCGAATTGTATACGCTGTTAACCTGGTAAGGTCTTTACAGCTTCACCGAACTATTGAGTCGAGCGCTGAAGGCACTCAACCGACTTGGGATGTTTGGGCGACCAACTCAAGTGTGCACAGTACATCTCGGCTTGGGCTGTCGCCTGTTTTGTGCAAAAATCGCAACCTATCTGATCTAACCTAAGCTAAGCTATCTAGATATACGTATATAAGTTATTAAAACATGCATGTGTACCAAGCATGCGTGCCTCAACAACTCCTATATGTATTTTGTGTTGGAAAAATTTCTCCAAACTGTATAGGATAGGATAGGGAAAAATAAGGGTAGAACTCTTTGTTGTGTGTTTATTTTTCTGAAAAAGAAAAACAGCATGTAAGCGTGTAGGCGTGCACGTGTGTATAAATGATGTATGTGATGTTGTAGCAGTGATGTAAAGTTTTGTGTCACTGTATCACGTGAGCAGCGTACTCAAGGGCTCCCCGCCGAGGGAACGGACCTAGGCTTGAGCCGTTGCCGAGCGGGGCCTAATCTGGTGTGCGGGAGCGAAATTTACCCCCAGACCATGGTGGCGTGATAGTAATTATGCGGGCGTGGACGTGAACACACTTTGTTCGAAGAGACAGGCTGCTACTGATCTTTCGCTGACGTGATTGAATCAGGAGGGTCGGTAAGAATGTGTCTCTTCTATACGTCGTCTTCTATACTGCGCAGCGTTGGGTACGGGTTCATAGTTCGTGGCGGATACCACTAAAGAGTTGGGATAATTCGCGGCTTTTTCGAAATAACTACGTGTGAGTGATTTTATATACGCCCAGACAGAAGGCATCTCCAGGTCCCTGTGGAGATCCTTATTCCGGACGTACCATGGGGCACCGGTTATTTTACGTTGGGCTCGGTTCTGGAGAACCTGTAACTTTTGAATACGATTTTGCGTATGTGCAAAAACCGAACAACTGTATCATAATCGGACGGATGCAAGTTTTATATAAAGTGAGTTTATGTCTGGGGGACATTTTACTCTTATGACAAAGCAAATGATAGAGACGATCCAAGACCATAGCGGCTTTATTTCACACTCTATCTGTGTGTGAATCGAAATTTAAGTGTTTATCTAAAGTGACACCAAGATATTTCACCTCGCCGGCCCAAGCTATTTCGGTTTCGTATAGCCTGATGGTCGACGACGCATATATTTTGGCGTCAATCCCAAGTCATACGTACATACCTTTACGTTTATCGTTGTTGCATTGTATATGGTGAAATCTTAATATCAATAATGTTTAATAAAATGAAATTTGTTCTATGTTATGAAAAAAAATATTGGTTTCAAATTAATTATTTTTTTTATAAAATATATCAGCAGGTATATATGTATATGATTGTTTATAAAGAAATGTGTCTGATTATCATACATTCATGCTTTTAATTGCGTTTAAATGTTACTGAAAAAAAAAAAAAAATTCTTAAACCTATTCATAAATCAAAATTAATTAAATCAAAACGCGCATTAAAAATACAACGTTAACCGGCTGCCAAGTGTCCTTTCGGGCTAATACCACCCTCTCACAGAAAATCGACGTGAAATAACAGCGCTTGCATTGTAGTGTTTCGTTTGGTCAGTGAGAGCGTTGGAGACCCACTTATCTTGTCCTTTCCTCCTTTGCCTTCCCTTACCCTCCCCCATATACAGGTTGGCAACGCACTTGCGACACCTCTGGTGTTGCTAGTGTCTATAGAGGTGGTGGTCACTTAACATGACGTGACCCACCTGTTCATTTGCCTCCTATGATACAAAAAAATATATATTGATATATTAAAGAACCAGGTATTCTAAAATTCTTGTTGTTTCAACGTTGCCGGCTCTTGTACTAAGGTGTCGCAAAAAAGTCTAGTTACGTTAACTACAAATATCGCCACGGTCGCCGTCCCGACTAAGAAAGTGGACATCCGGATCGTCGGTCTCGACGATTCGGTGTCCCAGGACGAGGTCCAGGCGATCGTGGCGGCGAAGGCCAACTGCAAGGCGGCGGAGGTGAAGGTCGGGGAGATAAAAAGAAATTGGGGTGGTTTAGGTGTCGTGCACTTAACGCTCCCTGCGGCGGCGGCTAGGGAGCTGGTACAGGTGGGAAAGGTCCTGATAGGGTGGAGCGTTGTGCGCGTCCATCTGCTGGAGGAGCGGCCCATGCGCTGCTTTAGGTGCATGGGCTTGGGGCACACCCGTCCTTTGTGATCTTCCTCGGCTAGCAGGGGTGAAGCTTGCTACCGCTGCGGCGCGGCGGGCCATAAAATGGCCGAGTGTAGGGTGGAGGCGGCCCGCTGCGCCATCTGCGCAGATGCTGGCAGGCCCTCTGGGCGCGTAATGGGGAGCCGCATAAGCAGGCCCCCCACCATGAAGGGTAGGGACCCCCACGCTCTGGGAACAGGTCCAAGGGTGGCCGCCGCCAGGCAGGAGGAGGTTGCTATGGACCACTAATAAAGCACACCATACGCAGCTTCCTCCAGGCGAATCTAAACCACTCCGCCGCTGCACAAGATTTGTTCGTGCAGTCAGTGGTGGAATGGGGTATTGGACTCGCGGTCGCCGCGGAGCCGTACTATGTTTCCTCCCAGCTGCAGTGGGTTGGGGACCGGACTGGCTCCGTGGCGATCGTGGCCGGCCGAGGTTCGCCCCTGGCGGTGAGAGAGCGGGGTACCGGGTTCGTGGCAGTCGTCTGGGGAAAGTACGCCATTGTGGGGGCGTACTTTTCCCCTGACAACCCCTGTGGGAGTTCGAGGCGTTCCTCAGCTCCCTGCAGGGAGCTGTCAGGCGATTGTCGCCGCTCCCCGTGGTCCTCATGGGCGATTTAAACGCTAAATCGATGACCTGGGGAGGGGCAGCCACGGACCTGAGGGGCATGGCCGTTGAGGAGTGGGCAGCCGAAGTGGGGCTGCCCTCCTCAACCAGGGGGATGTCCACACGTGCGTGCTTCAGAACGGGGGGTCTGTGGTAGACGTCTCGTTTGCCACCTCGTCTGTCGCACGCCGTGTCCGGGGGTGGAGGGTGCTTGAGGAGGTGGAGACCCTTTCGGATCATCGATATATCAGGTTCGAGGTCTCCACCTTCCAAGCCGGAATTGGCACCCGCCCCCGGAGGGGCGCGAAGTTCCCCTGTTGGGCGGTGAGCCGCCTAAACCGCGAACTAGCGGAAGAGGCGGCTATCGTCCAGGCGTGGGCCATGCTCCCCCCCCCCGCAGGACGATGTCGACGCATCCGCAGCCCGCCTCCGTGGTGCCCTCATGGAGGTTTGCGACGCGTCGATGCCACGGAGCCTACACCGCCCAGATAAACGGGCGGTGTACTGGTGGTCGCTGGAAATCGCCGATTTCCGGGCGGCCTGCTCCGCGGCTCGGCGGCTGTTTGGGCGCAGCCGCCGACGGCGGCATCGGGACCCCGAGGAGGAGGCCCGGCTGTATGGCAGCTACAGGGAGTGCAGGAAGACCCTGCAGGCTGACATCAGCCGGGCGAAAGAAGCGGCATGGGAGGAGCTGCTGCAAACGGTGGAGGGCGATCCTTGGGGGCGCCCGAATCAGATCGTACGTAGGAAGTTACGATCTTGGGCGCCCCCGGTGACGGAGACTCTCCAGCCGGAGTTGGTGGCGAGGGTCGTGGGAGAATTATTCCCCGATCCTCCGCTGCTACCGACTCCTCCCATGCCTCCACCACTGGAGAAAGCTGAGGAGGTGTCTGACGGTCCTCCCCCAATTACGGAGGAGGAGATGGGGAGGGCTGTCGAACGCCTCCTCAACCGGCGGAGAGTTCCCGGCCCTGACGGGGTCCCGGGCCGGGTGCTCGGCATTGCGCTGGGCCATCTTGGGGGATGGCTTCGGGAGCTGTTCGACCGATGTTTAGCGGTCGGACGGTTTCCGAAACACTGGAAGCTGGGGCGGCTCTGCCTGATGATAAAGGAGGGCCGCCATCCGGACTGCGCGTCCGGGTATCGGCCCCTCTTCCTGCTGGACGACGCCGGGAAGGCATTGGAAAGGGTCATCTCTTCCCGGGTCGTCTAGCACCTGGAGGGAGTGGGGCCAAATTTGTCGGACGCGCAGTATGGCTTCCGGGCAGGGCGTTCGACAATGGACGCCCTGTGCCTCCTGAAGTCACTGTCCGCGGAGGCGACCTCCCAGGGGGAAAGGGTTCTGGCGGTATCCTTGGATATCGCCAACGCCTTCAACAGCCTGCCGCACGCTGTCATACAGGAGGCTCTCCGCTATTTCGGAGTGCCCTCGTATCTGCGGCGGTTGTCGGAGGCGTACCTCGAGGACAGGGAGGTCACCTACGTGGATGGCGACGGGCGGATGGTCCAGCGGGCGACGAGGTGGGGGGTTCCACAGGGGTCGGTCCTGGGGCCGCTCCTGTGGAACATTGGCTACGACTGGGTGCTCCGCGGCGCGCTACCATATGGAGCGCGCCTCATCTGTTACGCGGATGACACTCTAGTCGTAGCCCGCGGGGGAGACTGGAAGGAGGTGGAGCGCCTGGCCACGATGGCCACAACCCTCGTGGTCAGGTGCATAAGGAGGGTGGGTCTCAGGGTGGCCCTCGAGAAAACCGAGGCCATTCTTTTTCACGGGCCTCGGCGGGGGCCACCACCTGGGGCCCACATAATGGTGGAGGGCGCCCGGATCAGGGTGGGGGCCCAAATAAAGTACTTGGGCCTCACCCTGGACGGGCGCTGGCGTTTCGTGCCCCACTTTGCGGGGCTCGGACCGCGAATTGCTGGGGCGGCGGCGGCACTCGGTCGGCTGCTCCCCAATATTGGGGGGCCGGGCGCCGGGTGCCGCCGACTTTTCATGGGAGTCGTGCGGGCGATGGCCGTCTACGGGGCACCGGTCTGGGAAGACGCCCTCGGTGCCGCCAACGTGCGTGCGCTACGCAGTGCGCAGCGTACGGTGGCACTGAGGGCAATCCGAGCGTACCGGACGGTGTCCTCGGCGGCGGCCTTTACGCTCGCCGGCTCCCTTCCCTGGGAGCTGGAAGCTGGGGTTCTCGCCGCCGTGTACGAATTCACGGCGGCAAGAAAGCGTAGTGGGGGGCCGCCGCCTCCCAGAGAGATAGAGACCAAGAGGCGGGAGTGTAGGGATGGGGCGCTAGTAAGGTGGATGCAGGACCTGGCGGACGCGCGCTCCGGGACGTACACCGTCTACGCCATCCGCCCGGTCCTGCGAGAATGGATAGGGAGGAGTTGGGGCTCCCTGACGTTCAGGCTGGTGCAGGTACTAACCGGGCACGGTTGTTTCGGGTGGTACCTGCACCGGATCGCTCGTAGGGAGCCGACCGCCGCCTGTCACGAGTGCGGCGGAGAGGGCCCGCGAGGCAGATTCTCTAAGTGGCCGTCTCCGCCAACGGAGGACCGGCAAGAGGAGGCGGCGCTTTGCCTAACTCCTCCTGCCACTGTAGCCGGACCTGAGGGGATGCAGTCGGGGGGCTCATCCCCTCATTGCACAGGTCCGGCGGACGAGGGGAGGCAGCTGGTGTGTACTCAGGTGCCTCTCTATAAGTAGGAGCCCGGCGGCCACCTTTCGCCGGGCGGACCGTTGGGGCGGCTCTACAAGGTTGATTAGCTAGAACGATCCCTTGCCGCCCCAACAACACGGTTTGTTGGTACACCGTGGGGTTTTAGTCCGTGAGAGTCGGACATAGCCCATCCTCTCCCCCGGGAGAGTGGGTATCCATAATGGATTTCCCCACGTAAAAAAAAGACAGACAGACAGACAGACAAAAATTGTAAAAAGATTGTTTTTGGCTTATATATCGATAACATAGTCTACCCTGATTAAAATTTTCAAAAAATATTTAATGTACAGATTTCGCCTTGTTACAGTTTTATTATAGTATAGATAATCTATTCAAACCAATCGATAAATAAACCTTTACCGTTGCGGAAAATAATGTACAATTATTGTTTTTTTTTTAATAATATCTAGCCTTAAATTGCACTGAATATCTTCGTATATGTCCATTCGATCTTTTGGACTTGTTGGAGAAGGAGTCTGCTCGATGATGATGATGAGAGGAATCGTTTGATAATTTTGTAAAGCATGTGATCATTAATCTGAAGGCATTTAACGGACTTTGAAATTACCACGACTCTCTGACTTTCATCTAAATCATAATTAACAAATCTGGTGACTTTTATTAAATGCCCATGCAACGCGTCAAGGAAAAGAGAAAATACTCGTATTGAATTGCTATCACCTCTATCTCCCTTTATACTGCTAATTCTAAATATTTTTGTACGAAAGCAACAAAAAAAAAGAAAAAAAAATATGATGCTTTCGTTAATTAAATCGTTTTAAAAATTATAATGTAGAATGTCTACACATGTGAATCGACCTTTACATGTTCATACGAAACCCTTGCAATGAACCAATGTGGTTTAATTAAGGCTTCATAGCAGCATGAATACTGCCAATAATACAAATAGTAGTAGTAGTGTATGCCTGTGTTACCTCAGATGTTTGTGTAGCATGAGATTGGTTCCATGACATACCCATTTTTGATATGCGTATAGCGTACCTACATAAAACTTTCCAGTCTTGTGCATATAGTGTTATATTATAAGCAATAACCCAGCCTATTGCGTATAACCTATAGTAGAAGTCCTCAGACTTTTTGTCTCGTCGACAAATTGCCAATTTTGTCGGTCATATGTAGAACATGTGGTTACCTGATATTTATTTATTCGCAAATCCCTCAATTTTAAATATGTTTTGTAAGCAAGTTTTATCATTAATGTAATGTGTCTTTATATTTAAATAAATCATGAGTTCAGTTCGCAGTATATGTATTTTTTCTTTCATGGAGAGCCACGATTAAGCCCGGGATGTACTTAAATATGATCATTATAGTTGACTTTTATTTGCATTTCATGAACCCCTAATTTTTTTAAACTGACTTCTACCCCTTTGTCCGTGGGCATCTGAAAATTTAACCGACATTCACGGATAATTGATACATATACTGTGTAACTTTGATTGGGTGCCTTTTTTCAGCTATCATTTATTTAAGGATCAAGAAATTGCGTTAGATAATACATTGTATATTTGCATAATGGTACAGCCTTTTTCACGGCCGCTTTGCATTGCATTACACTCTTAAAATGAAAATCTGTACCCAAGCATCTATAAAGAGGACCGCTGTGAGCCTATAATTATATAGACCACTTTGAGGAGAACAGCTCTGTAGTCTTATTATATATATAATGTATATATATATTATATATTATAAATCTGTTTATTGTCTCGTAACTTGCTAAAATATTTCCTGCTATTTTCTACAATAGCAACTAATCTTAATCTTAATTCATTTCAGTTCAAAATAACTTTCATCGTTGTTATGTGATTATAATCTATTATTTATTTAGTATCAAGTTGTAGCCTATGTTACAAAATTGTAACGTTGTTTGCGTGTTATGTTGCGATCATTGCCGGTAAATTAGAGCCGCTATCAACCGCAGCTGGGTATTTGCCAACAATGTAACAGATTGCAACGGTTATTAGTTTTGCGACAAGCATTCTCGGTATACTTAGTTGATTAAGCCCTACTCTATTACCTAGACATAAATTTAAGTTCTGATATAGTTCAAGTTAGAATCTCAGGATAGGTAGATATTTAAAATCAGGTTATGTATGTATTCAGTAAATTAAATTTAGTGTTTTTAATACGATTGTAGTATAAAGGTGGTTGA
>JACEII010000664.1:14252-32081 GCA_014332785.1 Antheraea mylitta
GTCCGCCCGGTCCTGCGGGAGTGGATTGGGAGGAGATGGGGCTCCCTGTCGTTCAGGCTGGTGCAGGTGCTGACCGGACACGGTTGTTTTGGGTGGTACCTGCACCGGATCGCTCGCAGGGAGCCGACCGCCGCCTGCCATGAGTGCGGCGCTGAGGAAGATACCGCACAGCACACTCTCTCTGAGTGTGCTGCGTGGGAGGTGGAGCGCCGCATTCTGGCGACGGTGGTAGGAGCGGATTTATCGCTGCCGAGCGTGGTCTCGTCCATGCTCGTCAGCGAGCAGGCGTGGCGAGCAGTGGCCTCCTTTTGTGAGGAAGTCATCTCGCAAAAGGAGGCGGCGGAGAGGGCCCGCGAGGCGGACCCCCTGAGTGGCCGTCTTCGCCGACGGGGGACCGGCAGGAGGAGGCGGCGATTTTCTCAACTTCTCCTGCACCCATAGTCGGACCTGAGGGGATGTAGTCGGGGGGCTCATCCCTTCATTGCACAGGTCCGGCGGACGAGGGGGGGCAGCTGGCGTGTACCCAGCTGCCTCTCTATAGGGAGGAGCCCGGCGGCAACCTTCCGCCGGGTGGACCGTTGGGGCGGCTTTTCAAGGGGAATAGCAGAGAACGATCCCTTGCCGCCCCAACGTCACGGTCTGTCGGTACACCGTGGGGTTTTAGTCCGTGCGAGCCGGACATAACCCATCCTCTCCCCCGGGAGGGTGGGCATCCATAAGGGATTTCCCCACGTAAAAAAAAAAAAAAAAAAAGTAGTACTGTATTCTGTTCGAATTCCCCGCCTCTTTTCGTCACACAAAAGGATTCCGGACCAGAATTTCAAAGCCCTTATATAAGAGATTTCAATTCAAGAATAAGTACTGCTACAGTACTGCATTCATCTCAAAGCATAAAGCAAGTCCTCGAGTAACATTTAATCTTAGTTTCATTGAAATCGGTTCACTCTATCAAAAGTTATTGTAATTGTAATGATGACGCGACTTAAGTACGTGACAAAAGTAGATAAGTAATTGGACTTAATATATTTAGATGAGTTTATTTAGCTGACACTAGCCTCAGCCCGCGACTTCGTTCGCGTGAAATAGATACTTTAGGCTAACGTTAACACGCAGCGGATGCTCTCAAGAGGAAAAAACTCCGATTTTTTAACATTCTCCATTGGAGCTCAGCTGCTATTGATCGTAGCGTGATGATATATAGCCTATAACCATCCTCGATAAATGACTTATATAATAAAGAATTTTACAAATCGAACCAGTAGTTCCTAAGATTACCCCTACAACGTCACAACGTCACAAACTCACAAACTTTACCTCTTTATAATATTAGTATAGATTGTTTTTTTTACATTGGGATCCTAGCGAACGGAGTCGCGAGCACAGCTAGTTATGAATAAATATTACCTGTAAAAATACATGCAGTATGGCATGCGGATCGCCGCCACCGAGGCGCGCGGCGCGTGCACTCGCCAACAATATGCGCATACAAAAAGGGGCTGCGAAACATAACCTCCTCTCCCATGGAGACCATGCCCTCATCGCCTGAAAAGAAATGTTTAATTCGGTTCCCATAATTACTTACTAAAATAAATTAATAAATACTGCTATACGAAATATATATTAGAACCCAATTATACGTCTACTTGATTAATATAAAGTTAAGGCCTATGATGGAACTTTCGCAGAGTGAAAACAAATGTGAATCTGAGTGATTTTTATATACAGTATTTCGAAACGAATAAACAGAGAACGAATTTCATCCCTTATCAGATGAACGAGGAAATTGCGATTCATACAACGATGTAAACCAACATATAAGACAGAACATTTATTATTCAAGATTTAATAAAATACACTGTAAGCGATGTACGACTGAAATGTGATCTCCCGACCTGATTGTTTGATTGAAAAGTCATATGATTTAATATTCATTAAACTACTCAGATTTATTAAACTACACATAGATTTACATTGACAAATAGCAATAATACGCATATTTTAAAAACTTATGCCATTTGTTAAATACAAACTTTATTACTTATTACATTTGAATTAATACATGAGTTTTCTCTTTTTATAGATTTATAGGTTAGGTGTTGTATCTCCAGCTAAATGACGATATACTTGGAGATGATAACTTCCTAAGTTTACTAAATGGATACGTCGTCAAGTGAATCCTTAGAAATACACCTGAGTTTATAGCTTGAGAGCGGTAGCTATCTAAACGAACACTGGAAAACCACGGACAGTATCCTGTTTTTGAATTGGCACATCGGTGAGTTGACTGAGATAGTCGGCTAAGTTCGGTTTCCTATAGCGTCATGTATGTCTGTCGCATTCATTGCGTTGTGTGATAGTGAAAACGCCTTATGAAATCGAAGTAAGCGGATGTTAGTCGGGCATTTCACTCATATCTCCGGGACTGGTAAAACCGAGTACTGGTCATTGATGCCCTTTGTTTTATCACAATATTTTCTTTTACCGAAAATATAAACTAGTTTTAGGATACATTTATTTGTCTCCAGAAATGTCAACTCTTCAAAACGTTTCATCCGTACAATAAGCGTTACAGCAGCAAAGAGGATGACAACGATTGACTGCTAATCAGTATTGTCACTGACACAAAGGTATTTCTCGCTTGTATAGCCATTCTATGGGTACTTTATATACAATTATGGGAAATCCAGTTCTGCTACCGACATAGCTTGTAGAGTGGCAATCTTAATAAAGCCACAATGGTCACAGCACTGGTTCATTCACTATTCTCTTACATATGTATAATTGGAACACTCCTGGATTCTATCTCGTGACTTGCCAATTACTTTGATATAAAAGTTTTATTCTTTTACTTTCTTGAATATTTCTTTTCTATCCTATAATATAATTTACTTTGAAGCGATGATAATCAGCGTGTTCGAATATTGTCTGTTTTCTTAGGTACGTATCCTTGTGCAAAACTGAAGATTAAGGTGAAGGATATGAAACCATAGCGTGATGGCTTTTTCTTAGTCCGTCAGGCTAGCTACCATATTCAAACTGAAAATCTGTCGCCGAGCACATACTATAGGTGCGTCCCAACAGCTAAACTTGAAAGCGAATTCTTGTTCAGGTTTAGCGTTGTTACTATCTTAGACCACATTTGTAGGTGGTAGAGCCACGCTGCAGCTATTACTGGTTTGAGCATTAATGGGTGGGCTCGCCCGAGGTGGTAGTACTCTCTCACAGAAACACCGACGAGAAGTATCAGTGGTTGCATTGTTGTATTTTGTTTGGTCAGTGAGAAAGCCCGAGGCCTACCTCCCCAACCCTCTCTATTCCTCAAATCCTCTTCTCCCCCACTTTCCCCTAAACACAGGCTGGCAACGCACTTGCAATTTCCCTGGTGTTGCTAGTGTCTATGTACGGTGGTGATCACTTAACATCACATGACCAAACAAAAAACAAATAAATTGACATTAAAGGAAAATAAAACAAAATAACAATATTATACCGGAGAAAATGGAAAAAGAAATAATATAAAATAAGATGTAAATTGAAATAATGATAAGAATAATCCAAAAATGAAGATAAAACGTTGATTAAAATAATTATGCTTAAATAAAAATGTTGATTAAAATAACAACTATATGGAAAATAAAGCTAAAGAAATAAAAATAACTAAATGAGTACTGAATAAAAACAGGAAATACAAAAAAAAATATTTAATAACATTTATAACTTATATAAAACTATAATATGGTATAAAGTTAATATATATTTATATATATATTATTGTAAAACAGTATTTAACAAAGAAACCAATGAAAAATTAGGAAGCAAAAATACATGATAATTAAATATGGTATAAAGTTAATTATACTATATATATTTTGAAAATGGAAATTAACAAAGAAACCAATGAAAAATTAGGAAACAAAAATGCATGATGATTAAACATAGACGTCAAGGAGAGAAATAAAAATGAAAATTGATGATACAAATTTAAACTAAACAAAGGTCTCTGATTATGTTAGAGGAAAACGGGCAGGAGGTTCCTCTATGGGACTTCCAAAAAAAAAACATCACATAACCCCCTGTTTGTTTGCCTCCTATGATATAAAAAAAAACATTGTCATTTAATATCATTTGAGATTGTGGTCTAGCGTTAAAGCTTATAGAGTATTTAAAAAAAGTTTAAGTCTAGAATATATATTCCATTAACAACTACAATTAGACTCGAGTGTAGTTAACAAAACTTTGCGGCTTTAATTGTTTTGCGGCTAATTGAATATCGTAATTTACAAACTTTAATTAAACCAATGAAAATAAGTCATGGAGCGGCCGCAATATACGGCAAGTGAAAGTTAGAAAGTTTTGGGTTTAAGTTGGTACATTTCGGATTAGATAGCCTTATACAATTTTAGAATGTGGAAATGAATATTGCGTATTGACTGGTATTATCATTTAAAAGAATGGGCAATTCATATCAATTAACATACACTCAATACAATTTGTACTTATATGAATATTATATTTTATATACTTATAAGCATAGAAAAAATATAGTTATGAAGAAAATATAACTGATATCCGCTATAGTCTTAGATGGTAAACACACTGAACCTGGAGGGAGCTAGCTAATCACAATATTTTTCTTACTGTATGTGTGTAAAAGTTTAAACACAAAAAAAGATATTTTACTTTATACGAGTTTTGTATAAAATGTTCTAATATATTCCTTGTCTGATTGGTTTTAAGATCTAAGTAAATAACGCAACGCCTACATACCTTGTAAAGTCCCAGAAGACACCCAAGGCTGTACAGAGTTAGCGCGCCGTATCGTAGAGGCATCGGCGCACAGTAAACTGTAGCCGTCACCATTGGTATTGCGCCTGGGAATATGCACAAATGTGTTACTTTTAAAATATTCTTCATTGGTATTATCATCTTTTTTTTTCTTAAAACTTCAGTATTTACTGGTTGAAAACTAAAGATAACGAGAAAAGAACAAAAATACATATTCACATCTTTTTCTTTCCATATACATTAGAACCTCGATGAGTCAAACCTCGATAAGGTAAAAACCTCTATAACTTCAAAAAATACCTGTTACCTTCCTCTCAGAGCCTCAAATCTCTATTACTTAAAATACACACCTTCTATAACCTCAATAAATGTTTCGATGAGCTCTTTAACATAAACTGTCTGATAATTAGTCATTTCGAATGAATGTACAACACAAAAAGTTTCTCGAAATTTATTGGTCGCATGTGTTTACAAGTTAAATTATTAACACAAACAATAAGTTGTAAAAGATAGTACTCCGGTGAAGCTATCAACACCCTGTATTTGTGGTGGTTAGGACAGCGGCTTACTTGGATAATTAATTGTTGATCATTGTCCAGAAAACTGTATTGTTTGATAAAAGTTCCTAAGTAAAATGAGTTCAAAACATGAGTTTTTAACCGCTCTAAGGACAGTTACGGGGAACACAATAACATCAAGACAACTTAAGGACAAATAATTGAGTCGTTATATTTCAAAAATGAGCTACATCTACGAGTAATTTAAACGGTTCCTAATATTTTACGTTATCCTTCAAGATCTTCAAATATGTACATGCAAAATATGAAGATAATAAAAATGAACTAAAGACCTTATGAACGACACAATTTGAACTTCGTTAAAATTGGATTTAGTTCTTTTTGATTTGAAATTTTAGTTTCCTATTCATTGACATATGAAAACCCAAGACGCGCAGTCTCGAATAAAAGTAGCCCTCCAAACCACCCGCAAAAACTCCCCATAAAGTTATACGTTAAGTTTATGACTCTCGGTGTTATTACAAAAAAGTTAAATACTTCGTTTAAAAAAGGTTTCATACGAAATGCACCGGGCTCGCCCGAGGTAAGTTCGCGTTATCCTTTTTTGGCAAGTCTAACCTAATGTAACCAAAGCGAGACAACAGATAAGCAAGATGGCGAAACATTCCGCGAGCGCGGTCCATCTAAAACGTAACCTTTTTATAGCAAGCGTTCAACACGTCTTTAACTTTTTTGTAATAACACCGCACAAGTTCAACTTTACTTGAATGATTTATAGTTATTTTTACAAGATCGCAAGGGACGCGAGACTATTTGAAATGAGTGCATAATCCAAAATTATGCACTAATTTTTGTGTGCCTCCGCATATAAGAAGTTAGTGTGCATCTTGGGTTTTTGTGTTTTCTAATAATAATACAAGTATTATTATTATATTAAATATTACTTTCTTCTGTATTAAATTCTTGACTATATTGTCCGCAAGCCCAGACCTACAGCTATATTCAAAGCGGTCAAAAAGATTGACGAGGACTGTATGTATAAACACATATCATTCACTAGCAGTGCCCGTGACATCGTCTGCGTGGAAGCTTATGTAAAAAACAGTCATTAATAAAGTCATCTAAATGTATTAAATCCATACACTTATCTACTTTTCTCTCATACTTACACCGCGTCGTCATATAATTACAATAACTTTTGATAGAGTAGATTAATTTTAATGAAATAAAGACTAAGTTACTCTCGAAGATATGCTTTATGATTTTCTTGATTTTGTTTTATTGTGAACCCAGTACTTCAGCAGTGATGCGTGTTCATACAAACAGACAGATAGATAACTTCTTGTCTTTCATGTACGTAAAAAAATTCTCACCCCGAATGTTCTAAGTGTTTTAAAGGTAGCCTAATGTCTCAAACTAAGCATAGATTTGCTTCGTTGAAGAAAGAAAATCAATGATTATGTTTTTCACTCAAAACGATTCCTTATGGATTAGTTACACTCAAAGGACTTTCTAGCTGTAGTATAATAATATCTTTCGATTATTCTTGGGACTGCCGCGATTCTGTAACGCTTCTGGGATGTTTGCATATGCTCGGGTTGACGACTTTTATGCGATCATGCGAAAGAAAGCAGCATCCATCGTAGGCAGACTTCGTGAGAGTTATAACATAATAATGAAACCATTCGGAGTCATATGATATAAAAAAAAAATCTTAGGATAAAATGTATTATCTACATGACATATACTTATTATATTTCACATTTTTTTTTATTATAAACAAGACTCAAATTATTAATTTAAAAGTATATACGCGGTCGCCTAAAACAAACAAATAATACATTTTGGAACTCCTTTTAATTTAACTTTACCAAGTAAAATTTTATCATGACAATCTTAACTTTGAATAACTTTCCAACAACCAAAATAACCCAATAATAAACAGAACTCGTTTGTTACAAAACCTGGCAAGATCGTAAACTAGAAGTTAAAAGTTTTACTCCTCTCGGAAAATTGCGAGTATATAAAATGCAATTTAACGTACTAGGATTTGGGGTTAATTTTAGGTACAAAGACTTAAAATAAAAGATTTTTTTCATGTATTTTTTATTTGTATTAATCGAAGTAATCACCCAAGCAATCAATGAATCTTTGGCAATGCAGTGGCAGTTTATTGATGCCCTTCTTAAAGAAATCAGCTGGACGGGAGGCAACAAATTCTTCAAAGGCATTTCGTACTGCCTCTCGGTTATTGAATTTTTTTCCTGCCAAGGAATTATCCAAATTCTGGAAAAGTAGTAGTCTGTAGGCGCAATGACGGAGAACTTCCAACCCCAGTTCTTGCAACTTGGAGACCGTCTGCTGTGCATTATGAGGTCGCGCGTAGTCGTGCAGGAGCATAGGAGACGAGCGATTGACCAATGCTGGTTGGAGATATGCCAGCCTCTCCATCATTGTGTTCATTTCTTCACAGTATATATCTGCAGTAATGCTCACCCCGTCTGGAAAGAAGCTGTGATGAATCACACCGGTGCTAGACCACCAAACAGTGATCATCACTTCTCTAGGGATAAGTTTTCGTTTAGGGCATTGTTTAGGTGCTGAACCAGGATCCAACCAACTTGCTGAGCGCTTGCGGCTATCGAACAGAATCCAATTATTCATAGCAGGTAACAATGCGATTCAAAATTCCTTCATTTGTGTGTCTGTTGAGCAGTGCAAGGCACGTCTCGAAGCGTACTTCGCGCTGGCCATCATTGAGTTTGTGAGGCACCCATTTGTCAAGCTTTTTTACCTTGCCAATTTGAGGCAAATGGACCAATATTGTTTTGACGCTAACGTCGAAAGCTGCTGCTAATTCAGCCGTAGATTGTGTATCATCAGCTTCCACAATCGCCTTTGATTCGTCATTGTCGACCAAAGTCTTCGGACGACCGCGAGGTTCATTTTTCAGGTTGAAATTCCCAGAACGGAAGCAAGCAAATCAATAACAGGCGGTGCGTTGGTTTATAGAGTTAGCTCCGTAAACGTCGTTGATGTTGTGTGCCGCTTGTGCCACATTGCTGCCACGACGGTACTCATATTCCATAATTACTCGAATTTTTAACGTATCCATGATGACAATAAGATTGAAATGTTATGGAAGTGTAACACTAATCAATAAACAAACGACTACTTTTGGAAAAATAATTCCATGTTTATAAAATCAAATTAATTTGAAATTAGAATTCTTAGCCAAACAAAATATTTTGATTTGTAATGGTAAAGGTAAAGATCTATTATAATTGAGTGTTTCGTCAACCTATTTCTATAACTTGATTAGGGAGCTAAATTGTTTTTAAATTATAACAAGCGTTTTACTTTTTATTTAGCTGATATTAGAGTCTTCGTAATTCAACTGAAAACCCTGCTGTTGTTTTTTTTTTATATCATATAGGAGGCAAACGAAAAGGTAGGTCCTGATGTTAAGCGATCATCGCCATCCATAGATACTAGCAACACCAGGGGAATCGCAAGTGCGTTGCCAGTCTGTTTGTTGAGGGAAAGGGGATGGAGAGAGAAGAGGGGACGGGAGGTGGTCCACTCTCGCTCTCTCTGACCCAACGAAACGCAACAATGTAAGCACTATTACTTCACGTCGGTTTTCTGTGGGTTGGGTGGTACTCCTTTCACCGGACTACAAACTATAGGCTATTCAAACTTTGCCGCTCCTAATGACTTCTACCATTTGATATCCTAGTTCATAATCATATTCATTACATTTTTTCTGCCAATAAAATGGTGACATTATTGTTTGTGCACTACGTTCCTAATTGCGCCGCTCTTTTTGCCTAACTATGGTGTCGATTGGTCACTTTCTTTAATTATATATGTGACATTTTTAATTTTTGTAAATAATAATATTTCATATATTAAATATTTAATATTTGTGTCTACAGGCTTACACCAGGGTTCAGTTTAAGCCCTTATTTATTTATTCTCCGGAACCAGTTATCGAGTCGATTTTTAAAACAATGTGCAGAATTAGTAGATACTATTTATTTAGATTTTTTATTCTTAATGTGAGACCTCTACAGGCGTAGGTACACTTGATTTCGGATAGGCGCGACGTGGCGACGCAATACACGAACTTTGTATTATTAACGAAATACTCGAAAACATTTGCAACCCTATCAGTGTATACATAAGATTTTAATTGTTTTGTCGGCCACTCGTTAAACTAATGTTTAAGGACGACGACTTAGCGCCCTTTGCGCCAAGCACACCGCGCTTCTACCTAGTTGAATTTTTGTAATTAATTAAAATGATACTTATGTAATAAAATAAATAGGCAGTCATTATTTTATGGAACAAATTTGTAATGCTTTATCTTTTCGTTATGCCATTGCTGGTTCCTGTCGTAATCTGTTATTTTAGGCATTTAACTTATACAAAACAATTTCGATGTTTCACATCTGCCATGCGTCCCGTGACGGCTCAATTTTTTATAGTATTGCAATAGTACAAAGAACAAGAATAGTATAAACAGAATTGTAATCGTTGCAATAAAACATACATAGAGTTCCTGTAATTTATCATACAGCCCTGGTCATTATTACCTGCTGTCAATAAAATACGTACATTGACATGATAAATACGTTTTTAACGACTTTTTCCATTCCGGTCGAATGAGTTTCTGTATAAATTATTTCAGAACGTTGACGTTAAAAAAATAAACATACGTCTCCTACCCAACTCAACGTGAATAAGTTTGAAATGAGTTTTTGCTTGTTTAATTCTGTAGGATTACACTTTAAGAGGTAACATTTTAAAATTATTTTGTCTGTTTATCTATACTAATATTATAGAGAAGTAAAGTTTGTGACGGTGTAAGAGGTAGTTGCTGGTCCGATTAAAAAAAATCGTGTTATATAGCTCATTTATCGAAGAACGTTATAGGCTATATCATCATGCTAAGGCCAATAGGAGCGGAGTACTACTGAAAAATCTTTCAAAACCGTTTTTTTTACTCTTGAGGGCTTCCGCTGCCCAAAGTAGCCCAAAGTGACTATTCCACGCGGACGAGGGCCATTATTATATAAATTCGTTAGCTGTTGAAAAAAAAATTTTTTTTTTTCGAACTGACTACGCTATTGTCCTGCCAAGGTCTTAATAGCATCACCGAACTACTAAGGCGCGCGCTTGCGTCACTCAGCCGATTTTATTCGGGCAACTAGCTCAAGGGTGCACGGCACACCTCGGCTTGGCTTGCCTATGAAAAAACACTAATATAATGTTGACTTGATGTTTGTTTTTCTTTTTAATTTTCGCTGCTGCCTTTGTTTCCATATAGATTGTTAGTTTACTACGTTTTTGGCCACCATTGCTTCGAATAAAGTATATAGGTAAAACAGAATTTTAATACAATAATACTTGTCAGGTATTTGTTGTATATCTTATTACAGAAAAAGTATAATTTTGTGTTATGCATAATATCGCCGTCGTCACCTGATCAATTAGGTCCTTCCATATAAGGTTATCCTTCTCTATGGTAAAAGTAAAAGAAAAAAGAATGAAAACGGACCATGCTTTCTTTTACAGTAGCTTCCTCATACAAATCATTAAACCTTCGAGTTGCTTCTGTAGCCCTGATGCCACGATGGAATTCGTTTCGAAATAAACGCGATATTTTGTTGTCCATTTTGCTAAAAGAACGATATCCAAGGAAAATCAGAAGGTGCAAAAACAAATGAATCACTAAGTACAAAACACAAACACATACGCACATTTTGAAATTTTGAATTTGGAATTCCTAACCAAACGCCAGATATTTGACAACAAAATGGCCAGTTTGACAAAACGCCAATTCCATATATAAGGACCTTATATTTTAGTGAATGGAGTCCTAAAGTCAAGCTTCTATTCGATATTTGAAAACTCCAGATAATTTTATCACATTATAAAAGTATATATAAGAGAATGGAGCCATTAGAAATATTAAAACTCACATGGACGATTAAGAGAATAGCGCTCATCATCAGTCGTACAGTTTCATTGCCACACGCGTTCCACTTTTCCAACTACATTCACTTCGCAAAGTATCTACTCGTCCACAGATAGCACAAAGCCGTTCCTCGGAGCTTTACGTTGTTTTGTCCAAAATGTCTTTTGTTTACTGAAATACGATATTTCTTTTTTATTATAGCTGAACGAAATGACTGTATGAATAGTTTTTGTTGGTCTAGTGGTTTGACCGGTGGAGTGTCAATTCTATGTCTGCAGGTTCGAATTTTCCGTACATTAACAATGCCTAGGGTTTTACTAATTTAAATTGGTAATGCTATCGACTGATGAAGGAAAACGTAGTGAGAAAACTTAAACCTGAGAAATGTTCTTGCAGTACCACTATGTGTGGAAAAATATAGAACTGTGGATTACTCGGGCTTTGAAATCGTCAATACGTCGTAACTGGTATGGTAATTATGCCCATACCTTCCTTAAGAAAGAGGCCTATCGCCCTGCAGTGGGCATACTGGCTGAACATGTAGGTGTAAACGACTGTATAAGATTGTATACCACATGACGATAACTACAGTACGGTTCAAATATAATGGTGACAGTCGGTGATCTATCGGCTCTCGTACAAGGTTGTTAAAACGCCTCTTCACGCCAAGCTTGAAGCACTGTTAAAACAAAAGTAAAGACATAGAATTGAATTTTAACTATATAACTGTGTATTGGCAAAGGAACTTTAACGTGAATCCAAATCACTGGATAATATTATAAATATGAAAATTGTATCTATAGTAGAGCAGGAAAAATATATACCTATATTTATTCTCTCTATGTTAGAACATTTTAGAACTTTGAAGTACAGGAACACAGCCCAAAACATAAGATCCATTATTAGAAGTTAATGGAGCGTGAGATACTGTCAGATACAGCGACAAGTTCGCGGACTACTCAATGTTATGTGGTTTTAGAAACTACATTTCAGGTCAGATTAGTTTTGTTTAGTATGTATTAGTTAGCAAAATTTTATTTCCATAACATTATTATTTAGTAAATCATGTTAGTTAGATAAATAAAATTGTATGTTAGATAAATATTATTTTATTAATTGTATTAATTCGATCTAGACAAAAATAGCTTAAAATAAAAACGGATTTTACCAGTAGCAATAATACGTTTATTAACTAGATATCTATGATAATTTTTCCTTTTAATTATTATTTATACATACGTATTGTATAATAACACAATTTGTTCTATAATTGTCGAATCAAGTGAATTTCATTTTATTTTTTAATTTTTTAATACAGAAACTTTAAAATGAAACACATATACAGGTGAGAAAACATTCACATACAAATAAATAGGTTATCTGATACGTATTAAAAAATAAAAATTCAAGTTATCAGGACTGCCGATAGAAGTGAAAACTCAAAATAATTAAATTACTATGTTACATTTTTATAAATACATTTTTATAAAACCTATTAATCGTATGTCAATGTTACGTGTACACAGGCCCCTATACTACGCGTTGCTAGTCTGACGAATGCCGCGCAAGTGCAGTTCCGGTTACGCTTTCTAGCATGTCATGACGCGTAATTATAATTTCTTTTTTACTACAAAAAATACGCCTCAACACGTCTAAAGAATTTTTCACTTCAAAATTGTAACTAAATAAAATCATTTTTTTTTTAATGCAAAACTATTTTTATAAATATCGTCATCTCAAAGACTCCTAATTAAGATTAATTATTTTAAAGACAGCAACTATATTAACAGTTAGTATGCAGTTGACACTATTTTTCTTTCAGACAAACAAAATATACAATGTAGTCTTATTTAATGTAAAATGAAGATTGGGTACATTGTGCATATAAAATTGTGTAATATAAAATACTGCTCTTTACTGAAATTGTTTAAAATTAAACAAAAGAGAAATAAGCGAGTAGTGAGTTGCCGTGGTACGATACAGCGAAATATTAAAACGCGAGAATCCTGAGATGAATAAGAAGAGAATAATTTAATACGGCGGGTGAGATGAAATCAGGGGTGCCCTAATAATGAACGCTAAGCGATCTATTACCACTGGTCAAATAGTTATATACGTCAAGATTACTTTTTTTTTTTCTCGAACTGACTACGCTATTGACCTAGCAAGGTCTTAACAGCTTCACCGGACTACTAAGGCGAGCGCTTAAGGCACTCAGCCGATTAATTCAAGATTACTATTTACCTAGGTTCAATAGTGATTTATGAGAGCCGCAGATATATAAGTCAACAAAGCCTATTTTTTTTTAAATGACGTTTTTTACGGCTTTGGATTTTTTTTTTAATATTTTAATCATTCTTATATCTGTTCTAGACATTTAGTTTAGTACTAATTTTTTGTTAATATTTCAAAGGGATTGGATTTGCGAGCAGAAAATGTTTATCTTTACTGATAACTAGCTGACCTGGCGTTGCTGTGGGTTAGTTATTATATCATAAATTCATAATTGTTGTTGATAATATGTATACTAATATTTTAAAGAGGTAAATTTTGTGAGTTTCTGACGTTATGAGTTTGTGGGTAATCTCAGGACCTAATCGTCCGATTTGAAAAATTATTTCCGTGTTATATAGTTCATTTATCGATGAAGGTTATAGCGCTATATATATCACCATGCTAAGACCAATAGGACCGGAGTGTCAATGAAGAATGTTTCAAAATCGTTATTTTCCTCCTGAGAGCTTTCGCTGCGTGCTAGCGTTAAGTTAAAGTAACTATTGCAGGCGAACGAAGTCGGAAGCAAAGGAAAGTGACCAATAAACATCACTTGATGGACTAACACGCAGAAGAAGCTTTCAAAAGAAAAAAAATCGATTTCGGAACATTTTTCATGGGTGCTCCGCTCCTTTTGGTCTAAGCATAATGAAATACTAGTAGTTCCTGAGATTACCCCGTTCAATATCACGAACTCACAAATTTTACTTCTTTATAATATTAGTATAGATTGGACAAATAGTGAAGAATTAAAAATATTAGAATTTATTCAGATAGGTATAATTATATGTCGGTATTTATATTTTCTTTTATTTATAATGGTACTACAAAACTTGAGGTGCTCTGGAGAGATCTTATAATAAAAACATCTTTGTAAATATGTATCAGTCTAAACTACTGAATATAACTAAATACGCAACTTGTAATATTTGGTCATTGTTTTTATTTAATCCGAGAACTTCTAAGAATAGAAAATCTATATAGTATATTTGAAAAGTCAAGGCATTTTTAAATATTTATCTAACCCTTTTAAAATTAAAACAAAGTTAAAACTTTCTTTTTACATTTTAGCTCATTTATTAGGGAAAGTTATTTAACATCACTCTACGACCCTTAGGAGTAATTATCAAACAAAATGTTGTTCTGAAATTACGTTAACCGAGAATGGAGTAATAATGCGTGTGAGCCGTGTGACTCGGCATAGGTTACTGAAGGCTGAGGGTAGGAGACTAGTAGCTATATATTTATTATACCATAGTGGAAGATAAACTCCAGCAGTTTGTCATTTAAACCACGACCCGAATTATAAGTTCGCCGCCGGTGTGTTTCGTGGATTGCTCGGGCCTCATCAGGCGCTATTCATCGCAACAATACTGTGTTACGTGTTAAAGTACATGTATATCTTTACAAATTACATGAATATTTACGACTATTTTAATTCTTTATTGTATTTTAGTTTTAAAACAAAGTTGATATGCTTATGTCATGGTTATTTATGACTATACTAGTACAGGTTTCAAAGATGATTATTGCTGGGAATTAGTATTTCGTTTCTTAATAACTTCTATTAAGAAATTACATTCGTTTTTCAATTTTAATATTATGCCCTCTTTGGATAGGATTTCGTATCTATCGAGTCCAAATAATAATAATCTTATTAGGTGATTCAAGCAAACTGATTCATGTGTACATTTCGATGTAACTCTCTATAATATTAACGATCTTTTGAAATTAATTTCAATTTGCTTATACTTTATATATGACCATTTAATGTATACATAATGTAAGAGATAGATAATGTGCAAGTTTCAACAGCGTGAGCATCACAGCCAAAACCTATTTTTACGGTAAAGCAGCATTCACCACAAACACCCGTGAATCTTAAAGCAGGTATGAACTTTGATACGAACAGCTTGATATCGAAAATTGACGTATTTTTAACCGACTTCAAAAAAAGGAGGAGGTTATCAATTCGACTGTATGTTTTTTTTTTTGTTTGTTACCTCATAACTTTGGACTGGCTGAACCGATTTTGATTATTCTTTTTTTATTTGAAAGCTAGTGCTTCCCGTGTGGTCTCATTTTTTTTGGTCCAGTTCTGTCAGCGGCATGCAGTGCAAAACCGTATAAGTGTTAAATTTGCATTAAGTGTGTATACGACAAATAGACGAATAACTCGATATCATGCCAACCGATTTCGATGAATCATTTTTTATTGTAAAGGATGTTCTTCAAGGGTAGCTTAATGAGAGTTTGGTTAGGTTCTGATTATGGGATCCGTGACAAAGTAACACAACTTTCAAGAAACAAGCCTACTCCATTCTTAAGGGCCGGTAACACATCTGTGATTCCTCTCGTGTCGCTTGTGTCCATGGGCGACGGTGATCACTTACCATCAGGTGACCCGCATGTTTTAGTAAAATATATTTATATACACTAAAAATGGAGAAATAAAGTAAATTTTCAAAAAAAAAGTATTAACCGACTTCAATATTAATCAGGGGCATAAAAATAAGGCAGTAAAAACCGGAAAATAAATAGTTTATCAAATTAACCAAATTAAATAAAACATATGAATATGTGTGCTAACTAGAGATGTATTGGAAGTCGGTGCCAACCGAAAATCTTTGCCCCTGATTAATATTGAAGTCAGTTAATACTTTTTTTGAAAATTTACTTTATTGAGCTATCGAAATACAGATGGGATTAAGGTGGTCGTTATTATTCGAAAAAAAAAAAATAACAAAACATGAACGTTCAAGGCCGACTACTGCTGTAGTTACCTTACCAGTCATTAATATCATCTTGTATACCTTCCTCAGAACGTTACCGAAGTAATTTATCACAGTATCGCCCAGTCACCGTGTAATATGTTCGCATACGGCCTTGACCGTGGTGCCTTGTACCGCGCCTTCGAGCGCCCTTTGTATCGAATATAACAACTTGATTGTTCGAGTTAGCAATATTGCGAGAACATTTTTTCGGTTGTCGTTATCATCATGGCTTATATATTTAGATAAATAATTCCATTCGGTTCTCTAAATCAAATAAAGTTTCGCTTCTAGATGTATTACTTCTGATCTATACATAGAATAGGAACGTAAATCTAAGGTGTCTGTCTGTATGTGTTGGATTAAAAAAAAATGTTGCAGGTGTCTAAAAATAAGTAATAAAATAAATATCAATCAATTTTAGAAATTTCTATCTGCCTGTTTATATGAACACGCATCACTGCTAAAATACTGTGCTCTTGATAAAACATCAAGAAAATAATAAAACATATATAATTCAAGTAACATTTAGTCTCTATTTCATTAAAATCGGTTTGGTTTATGAAAAGTTTTTATACTTTTAATGACGACGTGACCTAAGTACGAGAGAAAAGTAGGTAAGTAAATGAACTTAATACGTTCAGATGATTTTATTGATCGCAGTTTTTTTTACATAAGATTTCACGGGCACAACTAACCTCCTCTTCTTCTTCTTACCCTTATCCCACCGAAATAACCCTACTAACAACGGTACAACTAATCTCCTATAAGGTACTAATGAATGATGCATAAATGATAAATATATTTGTATTAAAAATTTATTTAACATTGAAGAACTCAGTCACTCCTTATTGAAAATGAGAACGAGGCCTAAGATATTTGTAGTCCGGTGAAACTGTTAAGACCTTGCTAGTCCAATAGCATAGTCAGTTTGAGAAAAAAAAGGCATAAGATGTAACGCCTTCACCCAATAAAAACTTATCCGTTGTTCTTTTGAAAAACGTTGTAAGCTTTAGGAAAAAAAAGATGGAGACAACGCATTTCATTCTTATGCATGAGGAATGACAATGCCAAGCGCTTTATAGGAATAAATGGAACATTGATTACGAATGGGTGGATTTCCGTGCGGCGTCTTGTAGTCTTGAGATGAAACGGAGACGGTGGAATTACTACCGCCGATCTTGTGCACGATTCCCAATGTGTAGCGGATAGAATACCACAAGAAATGTTACCCTGCACCGATGTTCTAGTGTTTATAGTTTTGTTTAAATATACTTAACTGATACCTCAGACACCATAACGTCCATGGATCTCATAGAAAACGTTGTACTCTATTTAAAACCAATCAAATCGTAAATATATAAGAGGATTCATGCATAAAGCGTTGGAAAAGACATACTATGATGAAGTAATCCTATTAATATTTTAAGCGGGAAAGTTTGTGAGGACAGATCGCGCAAAATATGAAAATTAATTTCAAGAAAGTTTAAGAAAATTC
>JACEII010000666.1:5232-20799 GCA_014332785.1 Antheraea mylitta
CATCAACACCAATAGGAGTGGACCATCAATGAAGAATGTTTCAAAATCGGGGTTTTTTGCTTTCGAGTTTTCGCTGCGTGTTAGCGTTAGGCCAAAGTAACTATTTCACACGGGCGAAGTCGCGAGCAGAAGCTAGTACTCTATATTTGTTTATCCTGATTTATTACACACATTACTTGGCTATTGGAATATACAATATAAATTAATTTTCATAAACCTAAAATAAGCAAAGTCGACCATTGTAAATAATTCTATTTTCGAATAATAAAAACATTTTTAAGCTACAACAGGAGTTTTTAAAATTCCTTTGAATAAGACTCGGTTACAAATTTTATTATATTTTTTAAATAAAAACCCCGACATGACATTACACACTATGCGCAAACTATGCCCTGCACTGCGCATGATACGAATACTAAAAACGAGCGAGTCTTACAGTGGTCGCATAATATGATGTATTATATCTGACATGTTATCCTACTATACAATTGAGATAAGATATATGTGAAGTCAATTTATTCGACATATTATTGGTCGAATATATTCTAAGACTGTAATTCTATGTTATGGCGCTCGATTGCTGCACATGTTTCATTCTAGTAGTGGTCAATATGCAATAGAACATCCTGAAAAAAAAATGCATCGGGTATGATTGGAAATATTTTTTATCGGATAATTATACCTTTCAAATCGAGTTTTATGTTTTTAATAAAAATGAAAAATATTACATTGACAGCGACAGAGAAAATAAGCTTTAAAGGTATGAAAAAAATCCGCGCAAAAATATTCGAATATTATCTACTTATATATTACTTACTCACATTTTTTAAAGAACTATGGAACTTTGTTAGACGTTTCATAGTAAAGATAATTATCAATATAGTTTGCACGTAAAAATATAACCTCAGATTTTATAGACAACACTGTATAACTTGTAGATGTGTGCGCCAGCTGATTCCATCCGCCACCGAACGTGCTCATCAAATCAAATAGCGCGCGCTTTCCCGGTTTCCTATTATATATTACCGTCCTTTTTCCAAAAACACTCCCACAAAAAAAATCCAGCAATCGAATGTGACTTATCAAAAATATATTAAACATAAGCAAAAAAAATAAAATATAAAGTATAATCTCACTAATCCGGCCCTATTAAAAACCGGAGGGTGCCGGATTATTGGAATGTTCGGATTACTGGATTATAGTAAAAAAAAGTCATAGGTATTGAGTAAAATAGGGTTCCAACCCTCCTATATTTGCTGGTATATTAACGCGCCACAGTGTGTCAGAGGCGAGGGAAAGTCTGGTGAATTCGTAAAGGCTCGTCAAGCCAAAAAGCTATAATCAATTCGAATAAAAAGTCAGAGTTGATTTCTTTCTAGACATAGGGTTTATACGTAGAAAAACAACAGCAAAGAAATCATTAAGCAGACTGTCACTACATCGCTATTCGTTGTAGGTGTGATTGTAGTGTAATTGTGTGTAGTAAGTCCATTTGATTTTGACTGGACAAGTATAAAATAAATTTCATTAGTCATTTGATTTACCCTTTTTTTTGTATCACGGCAAAGTGAATGCACTATACCTGATGGTAAGCACAGTGCAATCCAAAAACAACGGCGACCAGTGATCGACGAAATATCCATCGCCAGTCGCCGCTGTCATGCCGGCGTCATAGAAGTTTCGAGAAGGCCTCACCGAGACTCACCTGGTCGAAGTGTTCGGTTTCATGCAAGTCGACGCGGTCGGGCGGTGGTGTGTCTCGGAAACGTGCATCGCGTCTGCATAATGGCAGAGGAACAAACAACGCTCGTCCCGGTGCGCACTCGAACAACTGCGTACCGCCGTGAACGCCATCGCCAAGGCCACACACGCTCTGCTCCAATTCAACACCCGCAGTTGCTGTTTCTATAACACATAATTTGTGTCATTACATTTCTTAATCAGCTAAATCCAATTTTAATTTTTACTCCCCAACTATAAAACAAAATCTGTGAATCGGCAAATTTTTCTCCACATCGACTCAAAAAGCACGAGATGGCGATCTGAGAGAGTTTGAGCATCCCTAGTTTCGTTAAATGAGTCGTTACATTTCAAATCGAGCTAAATTCATTTTAGCCGTTCCTAATACTTTACGTTATTCTTCAAGATCTTCAAATTTTGTACGTGAAAAATATGAAAATCATAAAATAAAAATTAAAAACCTTATGGACGGCAAAATTTGAATTTTATTCTCGGTGTATAAAAACTGAAAATCTTAAAAAATTAAACATGTGATAATACCATGTTAGAAGTGCAGTAACGGTCGTCTGCGAGTATTTTTTGAGTAGATCTCGAGAAAAAATTGACGATATAAAACTATTCACAGATTTAGTTTTAGTAGGTACGTAACTAAAACAGAATGTAATGAATAAATAACTAAAATTTATTTGTTCCACAATGAGGCCAGAATACACCCCTCATGACTTTTTTATCGTTTTAGCGTGGAGTTACCTACAATCCTGCATCATACATACTCGCAACGTTTCATATTCAATCGATCGTAGTCTAACAATATTGAGGTGGATCGCCAGCAGTTTAAGTTTGAGCAGCTCTCATCTAAACCCTTTATATAACAACTATCTTTTGTTTTTGCGCTTGCATTGATCTAGATTTGACCTAACCTAGGGTTAAAGCGTGTAAGCATAAAAAACAAATGAACTCACTTTCAACTTTATAATCTTAGTTAACATTCGTGTATTTTATTTTTAATTAATTAGAAGTTATTATCTATAAACAAATATATTATTAGTCAATATAGTGATATCTAAAATCCTTTATTTATATATTTAAACGGGTTTAACTTAAGATGTATCGGACGAGTTTGATGTATTTTTTTTATGCCCACTAAGTGGTCTAGATTCACACTTCCTAACATGTTTGACGCGGACCCCTAACGGTCTATAGAGTGATGGCAGGCATTAGTGGCATTTTACTAAAAATAATTGAAATCTTAAGTACTGATAAATATATTGAAACACGTATGCATTTTTTTTGTTTCTTAAAAGAATACAGTTTTTTTTAAAGCAAAAATCTATACATGACTTTTCTAACTATCTACTAGCAATTGTTTCACCAGATAGGTATTGTAATAACAGAAAAACTAAACATCTTAAGGTTTCATTATTTACTCTTATTTATTTTATTTATCCATAGTCGAAATAAAGAAGCGAAGTCGGACAATGACTAGTACAAATTGTTTATATCAAATTAAAAAGAAATAGTTAAGCGGACGTGCATCAGCTAACTTAATAAAATGGATTATCCAGAAGCAACAACTGACATGACACTATAATCAGATTAGTTCTACATATACAAATGATTAGGAATAAGTACCTAAATTGCATTGCGAGAAACAGATTACGGAGATGTAGCATAATCTTTGAAATATAATACATACCATCAATAATTCCTATCCATCGTACAACCCCGTAATAATGCTGATCAACATCAGTCGCAACTTCCACTAACGATCCCACTCCTATATCTTCCTGTGCGTGTTCCGGTGGTCTAGCAAGCGGGACTACGGCACGAGGTGATCCCAAAGCTGGAGAATCATATAACTCGTCAGGTGCCTCTGTTCCGCATACATCTGCACGATGAATTATAAGTCAAACACATTTTCTTTACACGCAAACGTCGCTTTATCACTATTGGTCACGGTAACGTACTGTTTTCATATTCAAGAACACAAAGTGGTATTTCATCGATCGGTAACACGGGTAAATAGTGATAAGAATTATAAGACATCGTTAAGAATATGCAGTACGCTGAGATCGACAGCGGGGTCACCCACCGCTACGCTCCGATTCTATTCTTAGAAAACTAGGAAAGTTAAAAACAGTCAATCTGTGTGACCTACGATGTACGCTGTCGTATTATAACATCGCATTGTAGGGTATAATGTGATTTGTTTGTAAATACAAATTAATAATCGTGGAGTGTTAAAGTCAAGTGCATACAAATTTGATAACGTTAATATGAGCAGAATGGTAAGATATTATTTATTTTAATAATAATTACTTTTGTATTGACTAGAACTGAGTAGACTATATTTAATTGATTTTATGTAACATTCTGTATTGTTTGTGTATATATACATATCGAATGCATTTTTATAACAAGAATAGAGGTACCTATTATTTATGTTATCAGTGAGACGCAAATAATCTGTGTTCTGTCGTAAACGTATACCAAAAGAGAAAACAAGAGATAGTATCCTACATTATCGTTTTTTTACGTTGTTAAAGATTACATACACTTCAGATTTATATTCTGGCACAATACTTTTTTATTTTTAAATATATTTGACGTTTCATGTTCTATGTTAGTTCCATATCGCACTAAAATTTCCTAAATAAAGAAAAATAGTTTGTAACTAGAAATCGTGAGAGGCTTAAAAGGCAATTTGATAAACAATGGAAATATTACCTAAAACTACATTCAGTTTCTTAATCGTGGGATTTGGTTTGGTTTAATTAAACGATTTATTGTCCTGGCTACTTTACGTGCAATCATCTTTAATTATTTTAAATATCTCACATATATTCCATATTTCCACCACCTTTATAATTAATATTGGAAAATTATACTTATATATATACTAGCTGTTGCCCGCGGCTCCACACGCGTTTTTTTTTAAATATATTAAATAAATGTAAAATTTTGATCACATATCTAGTGTAAATTACAATAATACTCTTTCAAAAATATTTGTAAGTATCACACGCATATCATCTACTGTAACAGGTAACATGTACTTGTACATTATATATGTGAATACGAATAGTGAATCGAATGGGAAGAGATTTATCATCAGCCACATAACTGGAACTTTAAACTGCTATATATGACCCTTAGTGCCCACTTACACTATATAAGAAAGTAATGAAAATATTAAGCTATACATTTTCGAACAATATGTGTTAAATCTTTTATTATATAGATATAATATGTCCATAGTGTCGATATAATTAAGTTATTATCATACCTTGCTATAATTTAAATCACATATAAACATATGACTTTCAATTACAACAGCGATACCCTTGGTGTTACAGTTGTTCATAGGCGACGTTAACCACTTACCATCAGGTGGGCCGTCAGCCTGTTTGCTGCCTTTTGGTATAAAATAAATCTTGGAGTCCAGTGCAGCTCGTGTATGTTTACAGTGAACAACATATTTTTGATTAATTTCACATGGACGAAGGCACGGATAACAGCTTATCACTACATAGTGTAAGAAAAAGTCCTGTTCCACGTCTGTCTATATGTCTGTTCGCGAAACTACAGAACGCATCTTCATGCCGTTTTCACCAATATATAAAATGATTATTGGGCAAGGTATAGGTATAGTTTGTCTTATTATCAGGGCGGGCAACGTCTGCTGAACCCGCTAGCTTAAAATAAAACAGCTAATTAGTTACTTATTTGTCCGTAAAATTCCCGTTCAAATATTACTTGTAGTCCGGTGAAGCTATTAAGACCTTGCTAGATCAATAGCGTAGTCATTTCTAAGAAAAAAAAACCGTTCAAATAGGTCCAGCCGTTTCGGAGATTACCCGTAACAAATAAAAAAAAACAGACATATCCACAGAATAAAAAAAAATGTTGATATTTGTAGATATTTGTAGCATCACGGATATTTTTAATATAAAATACACTCACTTTACTTTTATTATACGTAATATATCACAAATCAAAAATTGGGTACAAAACTAACGTAGAATAAAGTTTTTGAGGAGTTTTTGGCGGGATTTTAGTCTGTCATGTAGTGGATTTTATATTTTATTCATAATCTTGTCTTACTTATCTGTATATTGTGTTAAATTGGTAGAGTTTTATATAATATGGTTCGTTTATTGTGCATAAATGAAATGAAAGATAAATAATACCGCGAAACATGAATTCTGTTGTCTTGAAAATTAAGAAGATAAAAATTTACGAAATATTACATAGAGGATTTGGCGCTTATACCTTTACATTATCTTGGATATAGAAAAAAACTACCTATATTAACTACTTCAGAATTGGCAGTATGGATTAATTCCTTTGACTATCTTATTGGATGAATATTATTACTACTAAACTTTTTGAATAGCGACACAAAATAAACTTTAGAAATGTTTGCGATATAAACGTACCACGTATAATTAAAAATTGGAAACAAAAATAACGTAGAATTAACTGTTTTAATAGGAACACAAAATAAACCATGAAAATATTTGCGAGAGATTGTTATCGCATTACCATGGCAACGCATATAGTACTGACATTAACACGCATCGAAAGCTTCCAAAATAGCCCGATTTTGAGACATTCTTCATTAGTGCTCAGCTCCTATTGGTTTAAACGTTATGATATGTAGCCTATAGCCATCCTCGATAAATGAACTATCTAACACTAAAAGAAACTTTCAAATCAGATCTGTAGTTCTTGTGATTATCGCGTTCAACCAAACAAACAAACAAACTCTTTAGCTTTATATATTAGTATAGATTGTTTGTATGATATATTACACACATTATAGCTTAGCGCCATCTGATGGACCGTTATAGGAAATAAATGGCATAAAAATCTATGAAAAACACATAGTATACCAACACTCACGATATTCAGGGAAACTGTGTTGGAATTTATCCATCTAAGATATATAAACACGTCTTTATAAATATATAAATTATGCATCTTAGGGTATATAAATATTAATTTGATGAAGTCTCACTTTCAATTACTGTTTTGCATCGAACAATTATGATTGGTGTAATAGAATGTTTTCGGTTTGTCATTTATCATAGCAAGACTCCACAGCATATATCAGATAATTTATGTAAATAAAACAATAGAAGTCTCCAGATGTGGTACTTGTTAGACACTTGATCCTTATCAAAAAAACGAAAGTAGTTTTAAGAAACTACGATTTTTGTTGGTTGTATAAAAAAATAATTTTGTAAGCAATGTGTACTTTTCCTTTTATTTCTAAAATATATTGAGATAACAAAGAAAGTAGAGGACGTCACAGTATTAGCAGTTAGAAGTGATTATAAATTCTAAGATTCTAAGCATATATTTCACTGATATTATAGGTGTAGCTCAAAGACCAGTATAGGAAAATTAGGAGGGGAATTAAAAGGGGTAATCAAGTACATTTACTGTAGGTATAATGAGTCATAACATCTGAAATAAAATCACATATTGTACTATACTCACCAACTAAAACTCCTGTCTCAATCTTTTTATAGTCATGCACCATTTTTGGTTTTTGTCGTGATTCTTCAGAAACAACGGAATTAGTTTGTGCAGGTTTATTTCGTCGTCTTTCGGGTGTCAAATGATTTATAAGATTTACAGATTTCACTCTATCATTTTGGGTAGGACGTTGCATAGTGTGAACGCGTCTAGAGGCCAAAGATCCATAGCCAACAGTCTGAGGTCCACAAGGTGCTGGTGGCCAATTACCACCAATTAAACTGTATAAGTCAATCTAAAATATGTTTTATTTGAATTATGAGTTTACTGAAAACTATATAGATTCGAACTATGAGTTGAGAATATTAATACAGTTAATGTTAAAAATGTACAATATTTATAAATGTTTTTACTAACAAATTTTTCATTTATGTCTTTATTTCACTGTTGGTAAAATTAGTGCAGATTAAAACCAACCAGATAATAATAATATTATTGTTCCAGTTTATATTATTTTTAATAAAGAACCGGCTACAACTTTTACATACATAATAATAAAAAACCGGCTACAAATTTACATACATAATTTGTTTTCTGTATTTAAGTGTTTCTAAAACTCACTCAATAAGATTATCATAAATAAATGTCACTATCCATCACCAATCATTAGTGTCTATTTTAATCACTTTTTTATTCATTATTACAAATCACCATTATACATGATAAAACACCCTTCACCGCCTATTAGTAATGACACCAGTTTAGTATTTGTTTGAAACAACTGTTAGAGAACTGTGTTCCAATAGATTTCTTTGATTTTTCCTATTTTTTTAAGGTACTGAGAATAACTTATAACATTAAAATTAAATTAAATTGAAGAAAATATTTGTTTACTCCTTCCTGTATTTAAGAGTATTAAATATTATATTCATAATGCATATGTCAGTTTTGACCTGCTACAAATATTCTTTAATACTCAGTGACTAATTTACCATCAAGTAGATGTAAAATTAATATTCCTATTTTATTTTCTGTACCTTCTTGTATATCTGTTTCATTTGTGGATTTAACAACATTATAAATTAAAACTTAAAGTAAATCAAAAATGAGATTACATTTCTCCCCATAAAGCTTAGTTAATCTATTGATAATGAATATTTCACTATACACAGTCTCAAACAAAAGTCTCTTTATGCAGAATAGCAAGAGAATAAAAGCCATAAAGTCTCGAAATGAATATTTAATTATAAAGATGAATTCTAATATAGTCTTATCACAATGTTTGATTGTTATATAGGTAGTTTTCTTTATTATAGTTGCAATATTAGTGTTGTATAACTTAATTAAGTAATATTTACTGTTTAGCAATTTCTTATCAATTCAAATTACAAAACAAAATTAATTGAAAATATTTTACAAAGTAGTTAATTCCCATTAAAAATGATAATAAACATGTCCAACTTTATGAACTGAAACAACATTAATTTTTTTTTTTCCATCATATATACTTTCATATATTTAATAGTGATCTAAATGGTCATTATTAGAGTATTTATGTATTATTGTAAGAATATATCAGTTGCTTATCTCAGCACATTTGCATTGAAAAAAATGTGAGTCAATCTGGAAGACATATCAAGAAACATACAATATTAAACTCAATAAAATGACACACTAAAATTAAATAAGTATGCTTACATACATTTTTATTTTGTATATTATGTAAGTAAAAAGAGTGTAATGGAATTAAAAAATATATGAAATTATAACAATTAACTGTACATGTTATCATTAAGAAAAAGCAAGTGCATAGATGAATTACTAAGCAACATTTGCACACTTATGCATATAGTTTCCTGCCACTCATGTATGTACAAGAGATAGTGCTCACAGTTCAAAGATATCTTGTTTATAAATATATCAGTAATATTTTAGTTGAACCTTTAGTCTTTAGGATGGAAAGTTAGTAATTATGCACACAATCTATACATTTTTAGGTTTAAACATAAAGTGCTATTATAGAATTGTTGTGATGTTAGTGAACATAATCAGACAATTTTACAGAAACCTGTTGCTCCTCATTTCCACTCAAGACCTTTTCAGTTGTATCGGTATATGAACGTGATTGACTTATGTCTTTATTCATTTTCATATGCAGAGAACATCTATTTGAAATAGTATATATTTTTAATTTTTTATTTATGTGTTTAGTTTTAGTCATCTACACATACCTGCTGTTTGTAATTGAAAATGGTATTTATTTATTTTCATTATTTATATATACCCCAATGAAATTATTTTGTTTTTCTATGTCATAATAAAATTATCTATGGCAAGAGAATTTGACATTTTAAAAACAGAGTATAAATACATATACATATATAATTTTACATAGTACCTATACATAAACAGAGACAAATAAAAATTGTCTAAAAGGAAGAGTATAAGTCTGTTATTTTGATAACAGGGAGTTTTTGGCGGGATCTCAGTCTATCATGTAGTGGATTTTATATTTTATTCATAATCTTGTGTTATTGGACTCTATATTTTGGTGGTGTTTTGCGTAATATAGTTAGTTTCTTATGCATAAGTGAAGTGAATGGAAAATAATACCACGGAGCATGAAATTCTGAGATGCCACAAAAACTCCCTGGAAGGTTCTAACAAGGGATCCACCATCTTGTTAGAATATTGACTCACACGACGCAATATTTAAGTAATTGCACGACGCTTGTAATATTATTGACTACGTGACAATGGCAGTAATAATCTAAACGATTGATTGCCAAAAATAAAGATAAAAAAAAGTCTGTTAATTTGACAATTTACTGTGACCCTGGTATGTTATTTTTATAAGGTGTATTTAGTATTATTATAATCTACTCTGTTTGTTTATGTGGACATTTATTGACACAGAAGAAATGATATGTTCAAGAATGTATTCGTAAAACAGATCTTTGGAATACAGCAATAACACAGTGATTGCAATACATTTGACAGAAAATATAAAATTTGGTTAGGGTTCTTTCTTATTTACTGTTATATCTTTTCAGTCAGATTGATGAGTAAATTGAAACACTATAATTATATCTCCTAAATAAAAATTAATACTTTCAGCATGAAACATGACTTTGTATTCCTCTTAATGCATTTAATTTCTTTGTTCTACTATATACTTACTAATTACAGAAAATTGAATGATATTATTGTTAAGTATAATTATATATTTTGTATTAATTTATATTATATAATGATTATAAGATCATTGAATTATCTGTAAATAATATGGATATAGTAGAACCAAAAAAATTAAGTGCATTAATTTACATTTTCACCAAAAAAGTCACCTAGTGCTTGTCAAAATATAAGGGAAAGCAATACTTTGAATACTGTATTAATTATATAAGATTTTTTGTTCTAAATACAATATAAAATTAAATGAGAATAACAATAGACTTATGTTTTTTATTCAGGGATAATGTAGTTTAATCTTAATAAATGGATTTTGTGGTGGGATTACTGCTTTATAGGTACTGTACTATTTATTCGATCTTGTTTAGTTGATTAAATAAGTTTATTAATCTTTTATAGGTTGTCCCAGATACAATGATCCGTCAGGGCAGCATTGATGATATAAATGCACAGCAATTTTTAAAAATATCAAACTATGAAGATACTGTGAGACAACTGGATATCTATTACGCCATTGGTATTTATTAATTTTATTAACTTTTCACTAAATAGTTATTGATGCCTTTGCCTTCTATCTGAATACCACGAGAGTTCCGATTCTGACACGGCCGGCAACGGTTGTGTCCGCGCTCGGACCGATATTTCGTGATTATTGTGATTATCGTGATTGAAGTGCCGATCCGTCTGACGAGGCGCACACGTGCACCGCAGCTTCGAAACAGCTGCATTATTTTTCCTGAAATTGAGTGAGACCCTTCCTTTGTATTTATTTATTGCTTTGTTTATTATATTGGTACATTTATTTGTTTACTCATTAGTTTATCTATTTATTTACGTAATCCTTTATCCTTTTAGTCGTCATTTCTTTATAACTTTATTTATTTCAGTTATCTATTTGTTTAGTTATCCATTTATTTATTTGTTCTATATCTATGCAAATTATTTACCTTGCCTGTCTCGCTAACGTATTTCCTGTACTGCTTTCTTCTTCTCGTTCGTTTTAAACAGCTCTCTTGATCTGCACCCGGTATAGACCCGTAATAAACCCGTTCGGTGTGCCCCCCTGCCCTTAAGGCAGGGAGGTTGTTTCGCGGCTCCTCCCTCTCAGTCCTGCACGATGGACTCGCCTATTGTTGATATTAGTATGCTCCGTCAAATTCTCATCGCGAACGGTATAAATGAGGAGGATCTTGATTGCGCTATCGTGAGTGCGTCGCGACCCGCCGAGGGCACTCAATTCACAACGAACTTACCGACTGCGAACTCCTTCGCGACCTTATCACCGCAGTCTCCTCTAGACGCGCGCGACAAAGGCCTCCTAGAGGCCCCGATTCCTAGCTCCAGCTCGGAGACCGCTTCCGAGATGGAGCTTGATGTGGCGGCATCCGCCGAACCGCCCGCGACCGGTGACGTGTCCACGATTCCCGCGCCTTCAGCGCAAAACACAGATAGTGACGGTTTTAAAACCGTCACGTATATTAAACGTCGAAACTCGCGTTCGTCGGACTCTGACTCGGGTTCCGCACGCCCCGAAAAGCTAGTCAACATAGATGGCGCCCGGGTGCCAGCGCCGGCCATACCAGCAGTCTCGAAACCACGCGTAGGTGGACCTAGCTCCATCTCTGTCGCAGCTTCCCAATCTACGGGTTCCGCAGTCAGGAAACCGCGCCCCCCACCGCCAGTTACTATCCAAAACAAGTCCCAGTGGACTTCGATCTCGAATAGATTGAAATCCCTTAAAATTAATTACACGTCCGCCCTTAATACTCCGACGGGCATCCAAGTAAAATGCCCCACCTCTACCGATCATCGTGCGCTAACAAAATTCCTAAGGGAATCGAAGTTAGCTTACTTCACATTCGCACTCGAGGAGGAACGCCTCCTCCGGGTAGTACTCCGTCGCGTCCCGGCCGAAATCTCGGTTGATGACGTCACCCTCTCCCTTAAGGAGAAGAACTTCCCCGTGCGTGAGGTACATTGGATGTACCACCCACGCACCCGCGCCCCGTACAACATGGTCTTAGTCCTCCTCGACCGCACTCAGGAGGGCAAGGCCATTTTTAACTTCACCTCTGTGTGTGATCTTAACGGTATCACCGTCGAGCCCCCACGTAAGACCCATACCCCATCGCAGTGCCATAACTGTCAGTGTTATGGTCACTCGGCGAGGAATTGTCACCTCCGCCCCAGGTGCGTCAAGTGCCTGGATGACCACCCCACGAAGGAGTGCACATGTACTCCTGGCACTCCCGAACCTCCCAGTTGCGTGCTGTGCGGTAACGCGGGTCACCCCGCGAACTATCGTGGCTGTCCCCGCGCGCCTCGCACACAACGTCCTCGACAGGCGAGACAGGTGCCTAGGGCGCCTTCGACCGCCGTCCGCCCTCCGCCCCCGCCACTCATGTCCGTGGAAGCGTTCCCCGGCCTGCCGGGTGCCTCCCGCACTTCGGCAGCGCCCGCGCCCACCCCGCGCGCTCCACCCTCAGTGCCGCGTGCGCCGCAATCCGTGCGGGCCCCTCTAGCCCCCTGGGCTCCCAAACCTCAGCCCCAGGCTCCGAAACCTCAGGCTCAGCCTCCGCAGGCGAAGCCTATTCAATACGACCGCCTCAGCACCTTTTCTTTCGACGGCGTTGACTGGATTAGCTAGTTAATGGTCGTGCACGATGTAGTAGACGTCTTACCTTTTGCAGAGCTTCTCGTGACAAAGAGAAGTCAGGATATGCTCAGAGCGTTCGCGCGTTTCCCGGCTCTTGCTAGGACAATGAACGAGCTCGCCCGTGCTCACTATAACAAATCGGTTTAACAATGTTCGCGGCAATGAGTAGGGTTAAACCACGCGGTCTATCTCTTTCGTTTTTTAACGCTAGAAACCTCAGGACACAGCGCGATCTAGTAGCTGACTTTTTACGCGATAGACAGATAGACGTTCTCCTCGTACAGGAAACGCTTTTAAAACCGAAAATGCGTAATCCCAGAATCGCGAATTATTGCATAGTAAGAAACGACCGTGCCACCCGCGGGGGCGGCACCTTAATCTATTTTAGGCGTTCGTTATATTGCATGCCGTTAGATCCGCCCGCGCTATCCAATATGGAAGTGTCAGTGTGTAAAATAGGTATGACCGGTCACTCGAATATTATTTTAGTTTCCGCGTATTTGTCACCGAATAAAGAATTGCTAAGATCGGATTTGCAGGCGCTACTTAATTTAGGAGATTCAGTTATTATAGCGGGGGACCTCAATAGCGGGAATGTTATCTGGAATAGTCCGTGTACCTCTCGTAACGGGAGAATACTCGACGAACTAGGCAGGGTTCGCGCTTTTGACGTCATAGCCCCTCTGGAACCCACGCACTATCAAGATCATTGCCGACCCACAGTATTAGATATAGCGCGCTTAAAAAATATCACGCTTCCTGTACGACTCATACAAGTCGTACACGAACTTGATTCAGATCATCGACCGGTTGTTTTACAGTTAGGTCACAATTCAGACTTCACCCCGCCGTCGGTTAGGGTGGCTGATTACGCGAAACTCGTTCAATATTTTAAAGAAAATCCGTCGTCTAGTAGTTTAGACAGGATTCCGGACGTGTTGGTGTCTAAAGCCGACACGGATTCGGCCATCGATTCCCTTGTTGATTATCTCCAGACCGCCGTCAGGGTGACCTCGAAAGAGGTACAAGCGGCGAACGATCGCCGTTTTATACTCCCTGACGATGTGAGAGCATTGATAACGGAAAAGAACGCCGCGACTCGAGCTTACGACGCTTACCCGTCTGTAGAGAATCGCGATCGTTTACGTTTGTTACGAAAAACAGTCAAGTCTCGTATTTCTGAGATCCGGGGCGACAAGTGGGACAGACTCCTGGAGGGTCTCCAGCCGTCTCACCTGTCGTACTGGACTCTAGCGCGAACTCTCAAATCAGATATGGTCACTCCAATGCCTCCTCTCGACAGAGGCCCCGGGTTGCCTCCCGCGTTCGATAGCATAGATAAAGCGGAATGCCTTGCCGCAAGCTTAGAGAAACAGTGTTCGCCAAACACTGATAACACTGACCCTTCCATCATAGAGTCTATCGAAACAGCCGTAGAGCATGCACTCGCGTCTCCTCCGGCGGATACCCTAACCCCGATAACGTTTGACGAAGTTTCGGCCGCCATCAAGCGTCTCAAGCCTAGGAAGTCCCCAGGTCCCGATGGGATCAGGAACGAGGTTCTGAAACTCCTTCCTGATCGCATCATAGCTCTATTGGTCTGCGTCTTCAATGCGGCCATGTCCCAGGGTCACTTTCCAGCCGTCTGGAAAAAGGCCGTAGTGATAGGTATTCACAAGCCCGGCAAGAAAGCCACGCTTCCCGTTAGCTATCGCCCCATTAGTCTGTTAGATACCTTAGGAAAACTTTACGAGCGGCTCCTTCTGAACCGTCTTCAGTTCTCGATTACAGATTTAAAATTAATACCACCTGAGCAGTTCGGATTTCGCGCCGAACACTCTTGCACGAATCAAGTACACCGCCTCACGGAGTACATTTTCTCTAAATTTAACGCCGATCCGAAACGTAAACCGAAACGCACAATTGCAGTCTTCTTCGATATCGCCAAGGCCTTCGATAAGGTCTGGCACGGAGGGCTCATCCATAAATTATGTAAATCTCGCGTACCCGATAGGCTTATTCATATTATCCGCGATTATCTCACTGATAGGACATTCCGCTTTAGAGTGGATGGTGAACTATCGCTGCCCCACCCGATACGCTCAGGTGTGCCACAGGGCTCCATACTTGCACCCACGCTCTTCAATCTGTTCATCAGTGACCTACCTCGGTCTCGGGGAGTCGAGGTAGGTTGTTACGCTGACGATACCGTTATTTACACTTCCGGCTGGCGGTCGGACTTTCTTAGGAAGCGCATCGAAAAAGCCGTTCATACTCTCGGTGAATGGTTTCGTCGATGGCGCATAGAAGTTAATCCCGATAAGAGTGCCGCAATACTCTTCGATCCCACGAAACGCGTTAATAAATTTGAGCCCATCAGGCTATACGGAATCGATATCCCTTGGGCCGAAGAGGTCAAATATCTCGGTGTCACATTAGATAAACATTTAAAGTTCAATTCACATATAGACAGAGTGCGAAACAAAGCCGCTATG
>JACEII010000667.1:2680-18241 GCA_014332785.1 Antheraea mylitta
CAAACAAACAAACAAACAAACAAACAAACAAACAAACAAACAAACAAACAAACAAACAAACAAACAAACAAACAAACAAACAAACAAACTCTTCAGCTTTATATATTAGTATAGATTACTTCTTCTTCTTCCTAGCCTTTTCCCGGCTTGGTGCCAGGGTCCGCTTTCATGCTTTGTTTTCTCCACCTTGCCCGGTCTTCGGCATCCTGTTGTGTGAGGCAGTTCTCCTTAGTGTCCGACTTCACCACGTCCAAATTATTATAAAATAATTTTCTCTGCTAAATCTGTCTGTCGTAGACCGGTGAATCTGCTAAGACCTTGCTAGGTCAATAGCGTAGTCAGTTCGAAAAAAAGTCTGTCTGTCTGTCATTTCGCAATAAACTTAAAAACTACTGAACGGATTTTCATACGGTTTTCATGAATAGATAAAGTGACTCAAGAGGAAGATTAAAGTATACAAATTGATGTTTTTTTTTATTACCAGGGGGAACACATCTGCCAGACTCGCTAGTTAATCGTGAAATAAAAAATGTAACATTCGGCTGAGTGCCTTAAGCACTCGCCTAAGTAGTCCGGTGTTAAGACCTTGCTAGGTCAATAGCGTAGTCAGATCGAAAAAAAAAAATCTAACATGTACCTAAGTGAATGCACAAAACAAGATATGCATCGAGTTTCTTGGTTATGTTTTTGAACAGGATTTTTTTACATTGATAATCAAATTTGATTTTTATAAACTCCTATATAAAACTCGTTTTAATTAAAGAAAAAAAAACTTAACTTTATTTTACTTCGCCCGCGTTAGTGTGAATTTGATCAAACCCTAGGGAACATCATATGTTTTCTAAATTAAATGTACCCTATCCTTATAACCCTTATAACGTGTAAACAAAATTTCATGATCTTCAGTAGTTGAAAGTGTAAAAGACAAATTCACATTCATTTTTCATTTTAGTAAAGATTATGTTCGTTGTATAGTAATACAATTAAGTCCTCGGTTGAAAGAAAAAAGAATGCAATTTCCAAACAACCATATAAAATAATTAATAAGGAATTAAACGTGACAATATTACATCTCAAATTATAAAGTATTATTTATAATTCATTGACAATTTAAAAGGTATAATTAAGTTTGCAAACTTTCACGTCCTAATTAAAGTGCACAAAAAAAAAATACGTATCGTAGTTAACTACGGAAGAGTTTCCTACCTTGTAAATTTACTTCAGGATTTTTAGTTGTATAAGGATCAGTGTCTTTTTATTGACACACACACACACATATATATATATATATATATATATATATATATATATATATATATATATATATATATATATCGCCCGGGTAGTACCACCCGACCCACATAAACCCGACGTAAAGTAATAGTGCTTGCATTGTTGCGTTTCGTTCGGTCAGTGAGAGCACCGGAGAACCACCACTACATTCCCCCACTTCTTCCCAATACCCTCCCTTTCCACTTCACTCTTCCTCATCTCTCCCCCTCACCCCAAACGAAGGCTGGCAACGCACTTGTGACTCACCTGGTCGTCTATGGACGGCGGGGATCACTTAACATCAAGTGACCCGCCTGCTCGTTTGCCACCTATGAAATAAAAATGTGTATCTTGTAATAAGATTTTACTAGGAATTGTATTAATAGATTTTAGCGTTTGACCTCATTTGATACCAAACGTTGATGTTGCTTAATATAAAAATGTTAAAATTTGAGAGAATTGGCACTTAAGTACGTCTGTCGGAACATACAAACAAGTGCTTAGCAAGAGATTATCAACTTCAGGATGGTAGTTATATATAACCAGGTGACTGTTTAATGTTAAACACCTTTCAATCCTTTGGAAATACATGGTCACATTTAATATATGAAATAATATAAAAGCAAATACTAATAAACAACAAAGAGAACTTTGGTTAAAATTTGTTGTAAAACTTTTAAAGGTATGGGAATGATACCTTTCAAGGTGAAAAATCATATCTAGGTTCAATCAATAACATTTTTTTTTCGAACTGGCTACGCTATTGACCCAGCCAGGTCTTAACAGCTTCACCGGACTACTAAGGTGAGCGTTTGCGGTACTCGGCCGATTTTATTTGGGCCATTAGCTCAAGGGTGCACGGCACACCACAGCCCGGGCTACTGCCCGACACGTGCAATTCACGACCTATCTGAGCTGACCTAAGCTAACTATTCATACATATATGAGTTGTTGGAGCATATATGTGTACCAAGCATACATACCTTAACAACTCCTATATATATTTTGTATCGGATAATTTTCCAAACTATTTCAGTTCGATCAGGGAAAGAAACAATACCCTTCCACTTTTATGTGTAGGCGTATATGCGTGCACGTGCATGGGTGTGATATATGTACTGTTGTTGCAGTGTTGTAACGTTTTGTGCCACTGTATTGCGCGAGCAGCGCACTCAAGGGCTCCACGCCGAGGGAACGGGCCTAGGCTTGAATAACATTAAAGGGGCGCTTTTCAAGGTTAATCATTACATAGCTACTTATTATCGGACAGCGCATGGTCCAATAAACGGAAGCGGGGCGCGCGTCAAGGTATGGAACGCGGGCGGGATTGCGCGGTACGGTGTGATTAATTGCTTTCCTTATTATTACCAGTTCATTTTTGCGTAAATCACCTGATATTGAGTGTATATCAGTTTTATTTTCCCTAGATATTAAGACACATAGTAGGCACCTATATTTGTAATTGATTAAGAACGAGAATCGACTAATGATTATCCTGTAAAATTATTGTTCGCAACTAACCATTCGTGCTAGTGATACATGGCAAAGTGGTCTAAGATGGTAAACTCGAGGACGGTAAGTCAATCGGGCTCGGAATGAATGCTATTACCATGATATGTAGGCCAAGTATGATCAAGTTGCTTCATTACGCTGAGAAAAAAAAAGTATATGTGTACTTATGTACACGCGTTAGAAGTTATACTTCTTTGGCTTAACAAGATAAAAATCTTTTAAAAATAGTATCTTTCGCCTTATTCTACGTTTGTAGAAAAAACGACACTAACAATAGAAAAAAGGTATTTAATACATTGAAAGTTTAAATCCTAAGAAATACAAACCACAAATACAGGGCTAACTTCAGGGTGCCGATTCTTCGTGAAGGTGTGCGCGTACATCGTAAAATTTACTCTCATCATTTTTCCCTAACGCGCCAAAAGAGGTATAACTTCAAAAAATTGTTAATAAGTTACAGATATCTTTTTACACTGGCGTGTAATCTAATCCTATATACGGTGAATTTATGAATTTATTCGTACACAAAAATAAAATAGAACAAACTCACTATTAGAAGTGTCCTTTGTTATAGTTGTACGTCCTGCTGTAGATTTTTTCCGAGTGTCACTTCTAGTGTTCGCTGTGCCGTCTAAGATAGAACTGTCAAAGATAGGATTGTACTTCGCTTATATTATCGACTACAAAAAGGGTTTGAAATTGCGAAGGAATTTTTATTGATTAATGTTACTATCCTCATTTAAAGAAAGAGGGGAATTTTGAGGTGTGATATGTTTAATATTTATTTTTTTATAATATTTGGATTGATAAGGTTTCAATGTTTTTCTAGAATTGACACATCACATCGGCGCCTTATACGAGTTTATACTCTATCTACGAGTTTATACACAATGTTTATGTATAATTATAGATTTTTCTAGATATTCCTTTGTTATTAAGAATAGTAAATTTTTGTATAAATCATGACAATAGTATTATGACAATAAAATATAATATTCACATATAAAATGGAACAGAACATAGTAAAATGTAGTAGCCTATCCATATAGGGAACATATTGATTGTATTTTAAGACTATAAGTGGAAATCTAAATATGTAAGATTTGTTTTCCTTTCAATTTCGTAATTGAAAGAAAATAATAATTGGCGTCAAATAGACAAAATTTATGAATAGTATAAAAAGTCGAAGTAGTCATAACGAAGAAGTGAAAACTAAAAACAGTGCAATGACTGCGTACTTTTTGTAATTTTGAAATAAATTATAATTTAACATATTTAAATTTGATAATTTTGTAAATTGAAATTATTAACATAAGGTCGGTTCTCACATATATTGCCACTCGGAGAAAAAATTATATGCATTTTTATACAGCTTGTTAATTAATGATAATATGATGGGCTGCAATAGCTTAATTCAAGATATTCCTCCTACCACCACAGCCGGACCTGACCAGATGCAGCCGGGGGGCTCATCTCTTCATTGCACAGGTCCGGCGGACAAGGGGAGGCAGCTGGTGTGTACCCAGTCTGTCTCTCTATAGGTAGGAGCCCGGCGGCCACCTTCCGCCTGGCGGACCGTTGGGGCGGCTCTACAACGTTGATTAGTTAGAACGATTCCTTGCCGCCCCAACAACACGGTCTGTCGGTACACCGTGGGGTTTTAGTCCGTGCGAGCCGGACATAACCCACCCTCTCTCTCGGGAGGGTGGGTATCCACAAGGGATTTCCCCACGTTAAGAAAAAAAAAAGGATATCGATATTATATTAAGTCTTTACCTATAAAATTACATATAATAAAATTTTTCATCGCAGGTAGCAATGCGGTTCAAAAGTCCTTCATCTGTGTGTCTGTTGAACAGTGCAAGGTACGTCTCTACGCGTACTTCGCGCTGGAGAGCATCGTGGAGCACCCATTTGTCAAGCTCTTTTACCTGACCAATTTGACACAAATGGACCAATATTGTTTTGACGCTAACATTGAGAGCTGCTGCTAATTCAGCCGTAGATTGTATATCACCAGCTACCATTATCGCCTTTAATTCGTAATTGTCCCCCAAAGTCTTCGGACGACCGCGAAGTTCATTTTTCAGGTCGAAATTCCAGTGAGTAGTGAGCTAACCAATAACAGGTGGTGCGTTGGATTGTAGTGTTAGCTCCGTAAACGTCGTTGATGTTGCGTGCCGCTTGTGCCGCATTGCTGCCACGACGGTACTCATATTCCATAATTACTCGAATTTTTAACATATCCATGATGACAAAAAGATTGAAATGCGATAAAAATGTAACACTAATCAATAAACAAATGACTACTTTTGGAAAAAGAATTCCATGTTTTTAAATTAAAATAAATTTGAAATTAGAATTCTTAGCCAAATTATTTTGATTTGAAATGGCCATTACTGCAGAACGGCGACTTCATAGGTAAAGACCTATTATTATAAAGAGGTAAAGTTTGTGATTTTTTGTTGTGGGGGTACTCTCAGGAAATACTGGTCTGGTTTGAAAGATTCTTTCAATTTTATATAACTCATTTATCGAGGAAGGATATGGGCTATATATCGTCACGCTGAGGCCAATCGGAGCGGAACACCAATGAAGAATGTTTCAAAATCGATTTTTTTTCGATCGATTGAACGAAGTTGCGGGTAGAGGCTAGTTTTATATTTATGCTGCTTATCGTGTTAAACCTGTTTAAATACGTTGATATATTATTATTTTTTTATTCGGTTTTGTGAACAAACACAGTTGAACTTAGCAATCCACATGCTATTTCATCTACCTGACGAATCAACAATAATTTGAGATTATATGCAAATGAATCCCCTCACGACCTTAGTATGTCGACAGCAGGCTGTTGTCACGTTCTGTATTCCTTATAATATCTTGTTATTAAAATGAATTCTCGTAAGATTCCAATAAATATTAGGAAAAACAATTTTATTATGAACGTATAACTCACTAACTGTTAGAGTATGTGATTACTTAGTTACACACTTCGTTATGTCGAATATGACTTCCGATCATCAGTTTTCAGCGAATGAGTGATACTTATTTTCAAGAAATTAGTATCCTAATAAACACTTTCTGAGATCTTTTCCTAATACCCGTCTGGCACCATTTGATTTTGTTCAAATGATAGAACCTATACACAAAAAATGACCCACGTACATCGACATTATGTAACGGATTATTATTAGATTCTAAAACTAGTTTCAATACGTAATAAATATTACAAAACATAAATGATAGAGGTAATTTAACTGGGAATAATTATGATTTATTTTTATGAATAAAACCAATTACGAAATATATAGTACGACTGGTTAGTCGCCATCAATATTTTTACAGGATCGATCATCATCGATTCATCGATCCTCGTTTTATATCAATTTAAAAAAGGTGCTTAATATTTGATCTTATAATCTAGAGAAAAATAAAACTACGTGAAAAACGAAACAGAAAGCAATTACAAACTGGTGTAATACTAAGAAAAGCAATGAATTTAAACGTGTTGCAATATTCTTTGTAATGAAGTTAACCGTGTCGCGCAATCTCGCCCATTTCTCGCTCCTCCATCCGTGTCTCGCTTCCCTTTGTTTGACCGTGCGGCGTTCCGACGTTAAGATACGTAATGATTGCCCTTAAAAAGCGTCTCTTTAACGTTGTTAAATGAACCTAGATGTGATTTTTATTTTTAAAATTATCGTTCCCATACTTTTAGAAGTTTAAGAACAAACTTTAACCAAAGTTCTCTTTATTGCTTTTTACTATTTGTTTTGACATTATTCTTTTATATGTTACATGTGATGTGTCACGAACTACCATATTATTGAAGAGCGTTAAACTTTAAACAGTCACCTGGTATATAAGCGCATCACTTCAGACAGGCTGCATCTATTCGGTTAATTATTTATTTTGTCTGTTTGTACTCGTCAAGACAAAGTTTGTATGAAAGAAAATGTTTGAAAATCGTTCGGAAAAGTATAAAGGTAAAGATATGTCGATACAAAAAGAGAAAGTGAGTCAGTAAGACAGAACATAGTAGAATTAGATGGAAGTGGAGTTTAAGACAGTTTGACAGTTACTTTGTCATTAAATTATGTGGTTGTGCTGTAAAGGAAATGTTTTCTTTCATTTTCTTCATTATTACACCCGTTTGAAGTTGTGGCGAGCAGTTAGTGCTTGATAAATAAAAATAGAAGAAATCTATTAAATTGTTTTGTACTAGTAGTTATATATAATTTTAATCTAGTTATCTGAGCACTAACTGATGCCTGCGACTTCGTTGTTGTCGAAATTATTTGATTGTTTCATGACAACTATGTGCCCATTTTATTTTATTCTTATTTTACCAGTTACTAATATCAGTTTGCTTCGTTGGAAATAAAAAAAATGACAAAGTGTCAACCAAATTTAAAAATCATACATATTCTGTGTATCATAATCCTATGCCAACACGTTTAGTAGTTTTGAAGTGACGAAGCCTCAAAGGGGCAGTAGCATAGTTTACCAGTTCAAGGAAATTGGTACTCCAATTTCCGCGTAAGAATTTGGAAATTCGTAGAGGATCCATCGAGTACCTATTTCAGATCATCATTCAAATTTTTATTTGCACCTCTTTAAACAAAGTTATGAAAGATTTAAATGCGTGGACCAGCAAAAAAAATTAAAATATCGAAAATATCAAGGTGGATTCTTGAAGTGTATCGTTTGCCCACGATAGCCTATTCTTTAATTCTTTTTTTTTTTCGAAATGACTACACTATTGACCCAACAAGGTCTTAACAGCTTCACCGGATTACTAAGGCAAGCGCTTAAGGCACTCAGCCGATTTTATCTTGGCAACCATCTCAAGGGTGCACGGCACACCTCGGCTTGGCTGTTGCCTGTTGCATGCAAAATCGCGATCTATCTTAGTTAACCTAGCTAACTATTCATATATGTATGAGTTGTTGAAACGTATATGTGTACCAAGCATACACGCCTCAACTACTCCTCCATATATTTATTATCGGAAAATTGAGAGTTTTTCAGTTCGATAAGGGAAAAAAAATAAAACCCTTCCACTTTCATGTGTAAGCGTGTAGGCGTGCACGTGTGTGGGGGTGATCGTGTAGTGCTGTAGCAGTGATGTATATTTGTGTGTCACCGTATCGCGCAAGCAACGCACTCAAGGGCTCCCTACCGAGGGATCGAACCTTGGCTTGAGCCGTTGCCGTGGGAGGCCTAATCGGGTATTTACTTTTTTGATAAGCCAATTCCTAAGGAGTAGAAAGAAATTGAGATATCGAGAATTTTGGAATTATGCATTTAAATATAGGTACTTCGTTTGCCGAAGGCTACCCATCTTTTACTCTTTTGGAAAGCCAAGTTTTATTTAAAATTGTCGATCTCTAATTTTTTTTTCATCCCATTTCCACCTCTTAGGAGTTGACTTATCACTAAACTAAAGAATGGGCAAACGACTAACTTCAAAAACGCACTTTGAAATTTTCGACTTTTCAAATATTTTGTAGACGGTGGCCCACGCATTTTAAATCTGTCATTACATAAGAAATAGGAAATCGATGACAAACTCTCTAGGAATTATAAAAATCCTTACTGCGAAAAATGGGGAGCCAAGTTCCCGGAGCTTGTTTTACCTACATATACCCATATATATGTTACTATCTAACCCCTATAGCCTCTTTACCGAATGTTGATTACCTCTGTTATTTTTTACCATTATTGCTTGAAAAGTCGCTTCCTGTCTGTAAATTCTCATCAAATTCTGTGTAACTGTTTCTGAAACTAACCCGACTATAAAAATAAATTTATTTTTTCTATATATTTAACTGTATACTCCTAAAACACATAACATTATTTTCAATAACAATTCATTATAGTTCTGAGAACTAATCAATAAATAAAATATACTAATAGAATATCTAAATAAGATCATTATAACGGTACATACCCTACAGTTGACTACTTTAATCAAATGAATCATGAAAGAAGTAGTCAGTTTACTGAAGAGGTTATCAATCAATGAATAGTTACAATAGATGTAGGTATGGTCAATAATATTGTTTTAGTTTGTATGCCGAGGTCCCACTAATAATAAAGCGGATGTGGTTTCATCATAGACCATGATTAACCGGGTTATAAATCACTAGGTTGTGCTAGTGGCTCTGCTTGTTTCATTTTTTTTATATCATATAAGAGGCTAACGAACAGACGGGTCAACTGTTGTTAAGCGACCACTGCCGTCCATAGACACTAGCAACCCCAGAGGAGTTGCAAGTGCGTTACCAGCCTGTGTTTGGGGGAATGGATAGAAAGGGAGAGGTGATAGAGGAGAGGGGAGGGGAGATCGGTCTTCGGCGCTCTCACTGACCGAACGAAACGCAACAATGCAAGCACTGTTACTTCACGTCGGTTTTCTGTGAGAGGATGGTGCTACCCCGGACGAGCCGACCCATTCATGCTGAAACCTATAATAGCTTTAGCGTGGCTCTACCGCCTACAACTATTTATATCTACAACTATAATATCTAACTATTCGGTCCTCTTCTTCTTCTATTTTGTTTTTGGCAACCAGTCTTCTAGTAGACTATTACTACTATTATCAATTAAGTAACGACAATACAAGTTTCTTGATACACTTTCAATGAACTAGGAAGATGGTGGCCATCTTGTTAGAACGTTTCAGGGAGTTTTTGTGGCAACCATGCTCCGCGATATTATTTCCGATCCACTTCACTTGTGCACAATACCCAAACTACATTACGTAGAGCACCACCAACATTACACAATATAGTGCCAAATAACACAAGATCATGGATAAAATAAAATGACCACTACATGATATTTCAAGATCCTGCCAAAAACTCTAATCGGTGCTCGTGAACACTGTTTCCCAATTTTATGAGAGAAACCTCTTTACATGGCTTACAATATTTTTTAATTTACTATTTAAATATCTATCTGTTTTATGTTACTTCTATTTTACCATTACTGTGCCTATAAGGAAGCGTAATTACAAGTAGAATAAATAATACTTTGAAAAATTCTCTGTTTGCCAGTAAAAATCCGAAACAGAATCGGTCAAGTCGTTTCGAAGACATACCTGATTGAATATAAGACCTCATAGCCGCGCCTAAAGAAGTTTTACTTCAAAATAATTCAATAAGAAAAAACAGTCTTTTAATTTCAAGATAGACCATTTTTTTTACGTGGGGAAAACCCTTATGGATACCCACCCTCCCGGGGAGATGATGGGTTATGTCCGGCCGATTAAAACCCCACGGTGTACCGACAGACCGTAGTGTTGGGGCGGCAAGGGATCGTTCTAAGCTATTCCCCTTAGATAGCCGCCCCAACGGTCCGCCCGGGGAAGGTTGCCGCCGGACTCCTACCTATAGAGAGGCAGCTGTTTCTGTATGTATTTATTATTCCTTACAATTTTGTAGTAGATTACTTTTGTGCATTAGTTGTACTCAGCTATTTCAATGTAAGCTCCTGAAAACTCCTTACGACTACGTTAGAATACGTCGCTTTTCTCTACTTTGTATAAATATTAAATACAAAATGTTAAGCTTAAACGTAAAGTTTAAAACCGTATTAAAATCCGTTCTGTAGTTTAGAAGAACTAGATTAACACACAGACCGAAGTGAAAAGGTAGTTTGTTTTATAACATTTATGGATATGGATTTTACTAGATTAGGCCCCAATTGGCAGCGGCTCAAGCCTAAGTCCATTCCCTCGGCGTGTAGCACTTGAGTGTGCTGCTCGCGCGATATAGTGACACAAAATCTTACATCACTGCGACAACATTACACATATCATCTCCACACACGTGCACGCATACCGACACGCTTACACATGAAAGTGGAAGGGTTCTTATTTTTTCCCTTTTTATACTAAAATAGTTTAGAAAATTATCCGATTCGAAATATATATAAGAGTTTTTGAGGTATGTATGCTTGGTACACATATATGTTTCAACAACTCATATATATATGAATAGTTCGCTTAGCTTAGGTTAGCTCAGATAGGTCGTGAATTGCATGTAACAGGCTACAACCCAAGCCAAGGTGTGCCGTGCATCCTTGAGCCAGTTGTCAAAAAAAATCGGCTGAGTGCCTTAAGCGCTTGCCTTAGTAGTCCGGTGAAGCTGTTAAGACCTGTTAAGGTCAACAGCGTAGTCAAATAAAAAAAAGATATGAATTTTTGAGGTGGTAGAGTCACGCTGAAGCTATAACTGGTTTTAGCATGAATTGATCGGCTCGCCCGCGGTACTACCACCCGACCCTCAGAAACACCGACGTGAAGTAACAGTGCTTACATTGTTGCGTTTCGTTCGGTCAGTAAGAGCGCTGGAGACCCACCTCCCCCTTACCCTTTTCTCCGTTCCCCTTCTCTACAAATACAGTCTGGGAACGCACTTGCGACATCCTCTGGTGTTTCTAGCGCCTATGGACGGTGGTGATCACTTAACATCAGGTGACTCACCTGTTCGTTTACCTCCTATGCAAAAAAAAATCGAATTAGTACATGCTATTTCATACAACTATATCGGTGTCACCTGTAACACGCATTAGATTCACGGTAACATAACTGACGAGTACAATAAAATTTCACATTAATTCGGTCACCATTATTAGGTGAATCATATACGGTTAACTTCCCGTCCGCTTTCCTTAATACGATTTATTTATAGTTATTTTCTGTTGCAGTTGCTTTGCTGTTTATAGTATAATTCATTGTTTAAGCACCGTTTGTTAAAGGTATATTATATTCTTTATTACAGGTATAATCCTAAATTTAAAATGTGCAGTAATTATGACCCAAGATCTGTCGATATATTTAAATCTAGCTCGTATCCACGTTCCTTAATCTTTGTTGTTTCTAAACTAAAATCTAACTAATTTTCTTCTCATAACTTCACTTCTGTAACCTATACAATGTATGTAATTATGCCCAAATCTTTTTTTGTATCAGTGATGAAATTTCAAAGTCGTTTATTATTAGTATTAGCAAAGATTAAGAGGAAGGAGGAAGATTAAGGACTATTTTAAAATTAATAATCATATAGAATTAAATAAATTATTTAAAAAAACAAATTTGCTCACAGATACGATTTTTTACATATACAAAACATTACACGGAAACAAAAAAGATGCGGACCAAAGAGTCTTCAGAATAGAAGAAATTGAATTAAAAAAGGATTAAGAGTACTTCCTAAAAAAATATTTGCAATCTCTACCTCTTTGTCCACGCATTGTGAAACTGAGACTATTAAATTAAATACTAGTCTAACATTTCTATGTTTTTTTTTGCAAATGTATAAGTTTATATTTATGTGAAATAAATTCGTAATTATTTCTGTATTTTTATCAAAATTCTGTGTTAGATGTTTACTATAAAGGCTACCAATAGAATCATTACGATCTTCTTACCCTTATTATGATATGATTATGATAATTTACACATATTTTTTTCTTCTACTCTTTCTTGTCAGATGTCATTTCAGTATTCACACCTTTTATACATTATATAGTTATCATTTCTCATACAATTTTCCGATATTTTTTTTCTCCATTATAAAGGCTGCTGACAGAATATAATATCGAAGAATATTGTATCTGAAACAGATTTTTAATAACTTTTGTACGCAAATAATAGTCACTGGGCTGTATTTATTATATGAACTTTGGGAGGTGGACTAAAATTAATTTCTTGTGTAATACAAGCTGTAAACTTATGTTTTAGTTATTTAAAATGTTAGTAGCAATCTAAATCCATAACAATATTAATCTTAAAAAAAGGATATACAAATAATTTCATTATTATTTAAGTTTTTGTTTGTAATAACTCAGAACATGCAATTACCAAATTTATGTAAAGCAAAACTACCAAAATGATAACGATAATGCCAATCATGATCTTTTGAAAATAGTTTTTGTTCTATTTATAACACATACATAATGATATATATATTTTTATGGTTTTATAAATACATGTAAATCATTATTGTTAAAAACCTCTTATTTTGTCTTGTAAAAACAGCGTGCAATAATAAATGTCTTCGATATTGCAAATATTTTATTTAAATTATAAAATCGTTGAGCGACTACAAAATTGAACCCTACAATTATTGGCGACCGTGACAATGGAAAATTTGAGAAAACAAAGGTCAGTTGCAAGACGATTTTTTACTTGTGCTGAAACAAATTTGCAGAAGGCATTGAGTGACCGTACGCCTAATATTAGGTCGCTGTTTAAATATTGCACGGAAAAGGCTGAGCAGTTATTTCTAATCGACAGTGAAATCAAGGAGTTATGGTTCCAGTCAGAAGAATCAGAAGATATAATATTTTTTGACTTGGAAACCGCAGAAGATTATAAACGTCGATGGTTTGATTTAAGTTCCGAGTATGAAAACGTCTCTCCACCTTCACAGAAATTATATAAGGAGGAGACCCATAACGGAGCAGCGGAATTATCAAATGATAATGGTAACACAGAACCTAGTACGTTACCTGAATTACAATTAAAGAACTTTGACGGTGATGACGCCAACGCTACTACTTACGTAGGTCAGAATGCAAAAATTGACGACGGCCCTAAGATAGAAGCTGTTGGTAAATTTAGATATGAATTATGGGATTTGGAAACTTTAGGTATTAAAGATCCCGCGGACTTCAAAGATATAGAACAAAGTCAATGCGAAACACTAAAGTTTTTCAAATATACTATTAAGAAAAATAATGAAGGTCGTTATGAGGTGCGCTTGCCTTGGAAGGAAGGTTATCCGGGACAACTTTCTTGTAATAATAAAGATTTGGCATGCAAGCTGTTAATTTCTGTGTCAAAAAAACTGGATGCAACAATTATAATAGAAAAATATGAAGCTTCTTGTAATTGGTGTGCAAAGAAGAAAAAGAGAAGTGTAGAAAAAGTAGAATGGAAGTACTTAATGTATGTTGTGGACCCTGGTGGGGGAGGGTTCAAGAAGATACCTAAGCTATTGAGCAACTTATGTAGTTTAGGTTTATTTATTGTTTTGTTATATTTGTCTTGTTCATTTTTGCTTCGGGTTGGAGGATGTTAAAAACCTCTTTTATTTTGTCTTGTAATTTTTGTGGCCATTTTTGGTCGGGCTGGAGGATATTAAAAACCTCTTTGATTTATATAATTTTAAAAGTATATGTTCTAAACAAAATATATACATGATATGTCAGTCTAGTAAAAAACAGTGTGTATATAATATAAATGTCTTCATAATTGCAATTATTTTATTTTACTTATAAAATTGTCTAGCAACTACAGAAAACGAACCTGATTCCTACAATTATTATACAAAATTTCATCAAAATTGGTATATCTGAATGTGCCAAACGAACCGAGAAATTATTCCAAAATCAACGAAATATTTTCTGCAATCGATTCCAAAGCCCCTAGAGTACTTTGTCTGAATTATATTTACATACTAGCTATAACGGACGAAGGATGATCCGGCTCAAAGGACCAGAAACAATGTGAGGGATGAAGCCCCCTGGTACCCCAACCGGGCCCAGTCGGAAGCGTCAGGGGCAGGAGGGGTAGGAAACAAGGAGAGGGGGTGAGGTGAGGTGAGGGGTAGAGGGAAAGGATCCGGGACGCTGGCGGGCAATGCCAAACTGCACGTTTCGCACAAAACAGGGGGATTTATTAAATACTCACAAACTGTACTTACAATTGTCCTTACAGCACTATACTTAATTAATATTCGCGTTACAGCGCTCTCTGTACACGGGTACAGGTCGCAGACACTATGCAGGATAAACGCAATCAGACCCGTGACCCTAATCTGCCTGAAGAGGGGCAGCACCTCGTTATTATTCTGCCTTGAGGAGGGGCAGCACCTCGATACGCAGCGTAGACTCGAAGCGGCGTGACGTGACGACTCGACGAGCGAAGACGCGATGTACGGCGATACTTGATGTACGATGAACCACGATGAACTTGATGAACCACGATGAACTTGATGAACCCGAAGATACTCGAAGACTCTTGATGTTACGATTGATTCCCCGTTCGTATCAGATGGTCTGATTGCTATGAACCTGCCACGATTTGTACCGGCCGCCGTCGAGCTTAAGTACTCGGCGGCTATACCTTAATGAGAACCGCGTCAACATTAACAATTTTTTAACATTTTGATTCTCATTTTCACTATGAATTTTGTACATTTTCTAAAATATCTTTATAACTATAATTTACACCTATATGTGTGATACATGGTTAGATTCGTCTCGAAAAGCTCTATATAATGCAACAATTGCCTAGATTATACCTAGAATAACTAAAAAGTTATACAACAAAAACATGCAATTTTACAATAATTCTCGATTTTTCCAATTTCTTCAAAGGCCTTTTTTGGCTTTCCTGAGCAATTTAATTATATAAATTTGTAATATTATCGAATAATATACTATCCTAAGCATGATTTACACAAAAATAAGTTCAATTTTAACAATTTTCGAGATGTTGCGAATCACGATTCATGAATGTTTACTTCTACAAATATTAACATTTTATCATAATTTCTATACCTATACGTGCCTTTTTATATAAAAACAATTATTACAATCAAATTATATCAATATCTTAACTAATTACACGAAAAAACATCAATTAAAGTTTCTAAAATGACCCTATTCAAATCGTCCTCACAGCACGGTACGCGGTGCCAGACCAATGCGTGACACGCGCGCGCCAATATATTATTACTATTCTACGCGTCGCTTACA
>JACEII010000668.1:1328-16888 GCA_014332785.1 Antheraea mylitta
TCAGCAATATATGTAGATTAGTTTTTATTTTTAATCGAACCCGGTAGGTGATGCTGCGAACGGGTTTTAGGCTTATTTTAAAGGATATCTCACATACCAACTGAGTATATGTTTGAGTGAGACCCTCTATAGTTCGGAATTACAGTTGAAAACGGTATAGATTTCGCTGTAATCGGGTTTGAGATTTGTTAAGATTTTTCGCGTTTAAAAATACAATTGAAACAGGTAATAACCGATTTGGTGCAGACAAAAGTTGCGCGGATCAGCTAGTATATAATAAGTTAATGTCAGCGAGACAACGTCCTGAACGGGCACACACGTTACCGCTGGAGATTTCATATTGCATATTTAATTTCATTTCGTTATATGTTTTAATTTAAAGTAATTTAGTTCATTGATTATTTGGCGCCGACTCAAAACATTTAGGTATACTTACATTACTTTAAGAACTTAGTTATTAAAATTAATAAAGTAAAAGGTTTATTATTTTTTGCTTTTCAGTTTTTTCGGCGATTTAATTTTTTGTTAAAAAGTTTTTATTTTATATTTTTTTGTGGCTTTAATCTGCTAATTACTACATAATTAATTTATTTGTAATGCAAAACTCAGAGACTGAATTATAAATCATCCCCTGTTTTCCTAGCCTTGGGGTTGTTCTACCTTTAGGGTTGTTTTTTCTTGTCAAGATATATATGGGACCAACTTCGGGGTATAATACTCTTTAAAATCAAAGAATAATAATTAAAGTCGGACTATTCTGTCAAAAGTAATGCGCGGTCTTAGATAATAATCAGTGAGTTAACAATCAATTTTTCATACACTTAGGGTTGGATTTTCTCCAAATTTATATGGGACCACCCTCGTATACCTTTTTTAATAAAAAAAGAATTTTTAAAATCGGACTATATTGTAAAAAGTTATGCATGATCATAAATAGAAAAAAATATACGCGTCGCATTGAGAACCTCCTCCGTTTTTTTCGTCGGTTAAAAAACAACATTTAACAAGATATGAATAGATGAAACTTGTATAAATTATCCATTTATAATAATTGAATAAGTGATTAGATTATACACGGGTTTTCGCAATGTTAACCCAATAATTATAAAGCTGTTATCAGTAACAAGGGGCGTGAACCCATACACGTGGCGGAATAGATACTGCTCTTTTTGCATTATATTTTTGGGTGAATGTGGACATCAGAAAATGGATTACTCTAATCAATATTAAGCATCGAATCTATGCAGTCAATCGCTCTCTGATACTATAAAACCATGAGTTGTTTTTTTTTTTCCTTTTAGTTAAAATTAAAACTATACTTACTGTATTTTATATATATATTCGAAAACAAGCTGATAAAAATAAACATTTCAGAGATTGACTTTTGAATATTCGATACTGTAGACTACGATATTTTATGAATCGATTCCACAGACCACGACTCGGTTTGCTTTAAAAAAATCGATATTGTTTGCGTAGAATCGCCATCCCTAGTGGATACGATTTGTAACGTGTGTAGATGATTATATTGTGAAGATATTTTCCCTGTGTGAGTTTGTAGGGGGAAAAGTAGAAGGAAATATTGCAAAATTATATTAGTATTACAATTCTAAGAAATTTTATGAATTTGGTTGATTTAGAAATTCTTGCAACTGAGTTGGAGCGCGCGGTGCAGGAAAACAGCCTGATGAAACTATAGCATGGTCACAGTATAAATTGAGACACTACGGACACTACCCACAAATGCTCAAAAACGGCATACTCACATAAACATCAAGAGGTTTTAAAAGGTATTCTGTGGGCAGCGCCGTGACCTTAGGGGTCTCGTCTATGGGCTTGTTTCTGTGATTGTGCCGGTATGAGCGTTTATACGTAGTTTCCGTACTGTATTTTATATTTATACTGTGGCATGACGGTAGGGTTTTATTCAAGTCCGCCGCCCGATAGCTACCATCCTCAATTGTAAAATTTGTCAGCGACTTTCTGTTGGTATGGTAGTTGCTGAAAATGCCTTTAAAAGAATTCAAATTTATAAAATAGTACTCACTATAACAGACGATAGTTTGCAGACATTTTCCCTCAATTGTTTAGAACGTGTGGCGATCACGATCGCCTCAACTCTATGGCGGTAGACAGCTACAGAGGTTTTATTTTAAGGGAAAATATTTAAGCGTATTATTCGCGAACAGTTGCAATGGAGTCCTCTCTAGATATATCGTGTTTACTATTGTAGACCACGTTGTTATTTATCGTCTGAAAAGGTTATGGTCCACCGCTGAAACCTACATAATATTTCTATTCCTTCGAGGTATCGACAACAAAATCTCTCGCCCCTAACCTTTTCAGTTTAAAAAGTATATATATTTGGGAATAGTAGTCCGGTGAAGCTGTTAAGACCTTGCTAGGTCAATAGCGTAGTCAGTTCGAGAAAAATATATATTTTGGGAATATATGTGAGCCAACTTTGACTCGCAACTATTTGCGATGCTTGCTGTGATTCTTGATTCCGAAGCTGATTTTGAAAAATGATGACGTTTCTCGCAATAAAAGAATTAGTACTATGAAGCAACGAAGGGTGCTCCTTGTCGATGCGTTCGTACGCAGACTCGTTCAAAACAAAATCTACAGTAATGCGTGTACATACAAATAGACAGACATTTCTACAAATGATTTAAATTTATTTACATTATTTATTATTACAGACACAAGTATATAAATAGTTTATGCATTTACAATTTATCCTGTTTATATTGATAAAAATCCATTGTAGGTTAGCGTTGTGGGCGCCTCCCTTGGGGTTCGATACAGATAGGTCTAGTTATTACGAATTGAAAGTATATACATCTATTAATAATAATAATAAAGTATATAAATCTATATATTAATACGCAATGATATTAGAAATATATTAATACGTGAAGCAAAAACTTGTATCCTTTTTTAAAATAATTCTGTGAACGTATGAACTTGAAATTTGGCATAGTTAAAGTTTATATGGCGGAGAAGTGCAGAAGTTTTTTATATAAAATGGATTAGAAGTACATTAAATTAATTAAAATATGCGTTACTCACATTGCTGCTTGAATTTTACACAACATATACACACATGTAAATAAACAAGACATTTTGATAGCAGTCACGTCAATAACGAACTTCAAAAAAGGTTGCAAAGGAGGTTGCTATGCTCGACTGTATATATTTTTTACTCATACGTTTCAATTAGCCTTCTTCATCCTACATTCAACAATGATATTATAACATATAATTATTATTACAATATTTATAATACGACTTACGTTCCATTTCTTACATACTCTTTGAATTTAACTGGGTAATTGCAGGTTAATTTTACAATAATATAATAATTTTAACTGAATATCGTTGCAGGCATTTTATGGCCTTTGAAATCAATTGATCAAATTGTAGATTAATTTTATAATAATATCAATATATGTCAATTCATAATAATTATTAATATATACGTACATAATTAATGGATAAACATAAATAATCAATTGATAAACAATTTATCTTTAGTATATTACTGGAACCACTGAAATTATTATTATTATTTTTGGTTTTATTGAATGTCAAAATTTTTAAGGTGACAGGAGTGCTTTTACTTCTTGTTGTCATAAAAGTAAAGCAATATATCCAAATGGCGAACTTACTCCAAATTATGATTTTATAAAAAAATGGGCCAAATAATATTTTGCCTAATCAAAATACGGATTTTGTTCATAAAAGTAGTCCATGATTTAGACCTGCGCGGTTACAATGATGCAGTTCAACCTGATGTAGCAACAAAAATGAATTTATTTTTAAAAGCTAATGGTAATATTAAAAATATCTTTGTCTTGGCTTCATCATTTGAATATATTATGCATCCGTTACTTTTCCAAACGATGATACTGGGCATACCACTATTACTCATAATGAACAGACTACATTTAATTCAACATCACCCAGAAATACCACCCACTCATGGTGTCGTGTAAAATTAATTGAAAATTGTGTCATGGTTTGCGATAAATTTCTTTATTTCTGTAAAGTTATATTTACTTGGAATTTGAGAGCTTTATTACCTGGTTTTTGTTTCAAATATACAATTAATTTCAATTTTGATTTACACAGATTTTTTTAAATGTTTATATAATTTAAGTTCATGGCAAATGGCATATAACTGAGCGGCCATGATGAAAACCTTCGAGTATAGAAGATATACCCTTTGATAAAAGAACCTTAATAAAGTTCAAAGTTTAAAAAATCAATAAACTATGGTCGAATGTCGACCACTGGGCGAACACTCGTAATAACAGATTAGTCACCCCGTGTTTCAGGCTCGCTAAGACTAGTGACAGTTTTTTAGGTAATAGTGTTAGATTTTTTAACAAAGTCCTAAAGCACGTTACCGATTTGCCGGATAGTTAGTTGAAGCACTATGTCAAACTGGTTTTAATATCTAAAGGGCATTATAGGCTGGATCAATATGTGAACGATGGTAAAAATATATAAACAAAGCTTATCACCAGATTGAGTTTCTTGCCAGTTCTGCTCAATGACAGTTGTTTGCACCAACCGAATTTGTGACGTTAATAAGAGTAAATTGTAGTACTACAGCTAAACTAAACTAAACATACAAGTACTAATTGAATAAAGAATTTTATTTTGAAAGTATTCATCAAACATCAGCCTCCCAATGTAATTATATTTTGGTCCAACTGATTGTTATAAATATGCGAAATAATAATGTTAAAAAATTATCAAAATTGAATTAATACATTCTATGTGAATATGTTAATAAATTTAATTCATCCATTAAATTAAATATATTTCGAATATAAATATTCTATACCGCATCAAATAATGAAATTTTACGGTCGCCATCTTTATTGCATGCATATATATATGCATGCATATATGCATATATATATGCATATATATATATGCATATATGCATTTAGAAATAATGCCAAGAGTCATGGGGGTGCTGATGTCAGTGTTGTTGCAAAAACAATAGTTTTCAGTGATAGGATATGTAGGGGTATGGGGTCTCTGTTGGTACAATCTTTAAATGAAAGTATGATTTATTGTTATTGTATGCCTGGTGCCTCATATAGTCAAATAATTAAAAAAGTTTTGAACACAGACTTTGACAAACAATGTAACATTGTCATTTTAGTAGGGGACAGCTCTGATATAAAAAAAAAATGATTTGTATAAGACATCAGAAAAGCTGTTACAGTTGAATGTGAGAAGCATAATGTTGTGTGCCTTCCCATATTCAATTTCCATACCAGAAAAAAAAAAACAATAACATTCATATTTTAAATACATTATTGTATAATTTTACATGGCGTCATAGAGACAAATTTATATTTTTCGACATTAATAAATTTATTAATAACTATACAATAACGCAGGATAGTATGTATCTTCCCAAGAAATATAAACGCGACATAGCTACATTGATAGCTTATAATATTAATATGTAAAGTGACTCAGCGGTATCATCTAGTTCATCTAATGATACTGTGGTTACATTTTTAAGCTAGTACGTAAGACAAAGGAGCAGTGTAATATCACATTGTATCATCAAAATATTAATCGCTTCTCCGGCAAAATATTAGATATAGAATTATTATTAAACAGAGAGAGACTAGATATATTATGTTTTACAGAAACATGGCTTAAACCTAATAAAATGTTATTTAATGTACCTCATTTTTCAGCTGCTAGTGTTTTTAATAGAACAATCACTGTTGGTGGTAGTTGTATTATATTATTTAAAAATAATTTAAAATATAAAGAGAGAAAAGATATATGTAGTCTCTCAATAGATCGTATTTGTGAAGTGGCATGTGCAGAGATGGATACATTAATCATTCTTTGTATTTATAGACCTCCATCATGTATTCAAGTATTCACCAATTCTTACAAAAAATGGAGGAAATTCTTATAAAAATATTTAATAATAATAAGAAAGTATTAATCTGTGGTGACTTCAATATAGATATTTTAAACGTGTCGCCAGAGGTCACTATGATCACATCGTTACTTAGGTCGTTTAATCTGCATCCTCTTTTTAATGAGCCAACCAGATGTACGTCTCAAACTGCATCTTGTATTAATAATGTTTTTACTGACTTCAAGACCATTGGCGGTAGTATTGTTACTGGGGTACGGCCTGATCACAAAGGACTCCTTGTTAAAATTAATTGTGATAAACCTAGCAGTGACTATAAGAAAACAACTAGGCTTTTATCCAAAACTAGATTAGGTCTTTTAAATCATAATATTGCACAAAATTTATCTTTCAAGACTTTTATTAATCAAGATCCAGATAGTGACTATGACAGCTTATTTAATATCATAAGCACTGAATTTAATAAACATTGCCCAAGAAAGGTTATTAGTGTAAAGAAAGTAAAAAAATTTAGTGAATGGGCAACTACAGGTATTAAAATAAGTAGAGATCGTTTGTATGATCTATATTATAAGAGGTCACTAACAAATAGTGAATCATTTCATGCTTATGTTAGGAATTATTCTAAAATTTTTAAACGTGTTTGTTTAGCTGCCAAAGCAAAATTTTTAGGCAACAAAATTCTCGAGTCTAGAAATAAGACCAAGACTGTCTGGCATATAATAAATAAAGAATTAGGAAAAAATAAAATAAATCATGACTCATTTAATCTAAGTGTCGACGGAGTACGTATTTCAAACAGTTCAGAGGTAGCAACTGTTTTCCAAGATTATTTCACTAATATACCTTCACAAATAACAATGAGTATAACATCATCAGCTCAGGGTGCCGCAGCTCTCTTAAAGAATATGAGTGCACCTACAAATTCAAAATTTAAATTCTCATCTATTAGTGCAGGTGAAATAATAAGGACATCTAAACAATTAAATTTAAAACACACCGAAGATATATGGGGAATGTCGGTAATAGTAATACAGTCCTTAATCGTCACTATTTCACCACATTTGGCTAATATATTTAATCAATGTATATTAAAAGGAACCTTCCCTAATCTAATGAAAGTAAGTAAAGTGGTTCCTTTGTTTAAATCAGGCTGCAGAAGTAGTCTTGGAAATTATAGACCTATTTCTGTACTTCCGTCGATAAGTAAAATTTTTGAAAAGATAATGCTTAAACAATTGGTAGAATATTTTACAGTGCAAAAGTTTCTAGATGGACGACAGTTTGGTTTCACAAAATCGAAATCTACTACTGACGCTGGTGCAACGCTCATAAATCATATATTGGGAGCCTGGGAGGATTCGCAGGATGCAATTGGTGTGTTCTGCGATTTATCTAAGGCATTTGATTGCGTTGACCATAGTACGCTTATTCTTAAATTAAAACACTATGGTATTTGTGGATCTTCTCTCGACCTTCTAGTCTCTTATTTAAAAGATCGCTGTCAAAAAGTTAACATACATGGGGTAACCTCAGCGGGATCATTTGCGCGAATTGGTGTACCACAGGGGTCTATTTTAGGGCCGTTCTTGTTTTTAATATATATAAACGATCTACCGCTATTGGTTAACAACTCTGCTGACATGGTGCTTTTTGCGGATGATACTTCTCTAGTATTTAAAGTAAAAAGGATAGATTCAGAGATTGGGCATCTGAATAATACTTTAAATGAAATTTGTCATTGGTTTGCGTTGAATAATTTATTGTTAAATGCAGATAAAACAAAATGTATAAGATTTACTTTACCTAATGTTAGACAGGTTAATAGTAGAATCAAGATCGAAGGGAATCTAGTAGGGTTAGTTGACAATACTGTATTCTTGGGAATTACATTAGATTCCAAATTACAATGGGGCCCTCACATTAAAAAAATGGCGAGCAGATTAAGTTCTGCTGCATTCGCAATACGCAAAATTCGCCAGCTTACAGATATTGCCACTGCTAGGTTAGTCTACTTCGCTTACTTCCATAGCATAATGTCTTACGGTAGTCTACTGTGGGGTACGGCTGCTGAGGTAGACACCATATTTTTATTACAAAAACGGGCAGTCCGAGCAATATATAATATGGGACCTCGCGAATCATTAAAAACGAAATTCCAGGAATTCGGTATCTTAACTCTACCCTCCCAATACATTCTTGATAATTTAATGTATGTCCGTAAAAACTTTGAAAAACTGAATTTAGTAAAAGACCGGCATAATGTAAATACTAGAAACTGTAATAAACTGGTCGTCCCATGTTTCAGACTTAGTAAAACCAGTAATAGTTTCTTAGGTAACAGTGTTAGGTTTTACAATAAAGTCCTAAAACATGTTACCGATTTGCCGGACTGCAAATTTAAGCGCCAAGTCAAGCGGGTGTTAGAGTCAAAAGGATATTATAGAGTGGATCAGTATATGAACGATAGTGATGTCTGGAATTGACTCCTCTCTGTGCATTCACTATAAGCTGTATGATGCATTTAAATGTATGTAAAAAAAAATGTACCCGGTCGAGTTTCTTGCCGGTTCTTCTCGATGGCTGGGTTGTCTTCGAACCGGTGGTAGTTTTTGATGTTCATAAGTGCCTTATTAGGGCCTAAACTGAATAAAGAATTTTTGATTTTGATTTTGATTTTGATTGAAAATCCGGCACAATTTTCTCAATGTGCACATTGAGCCACTCTCAGATATGGGCCATCGCCTCATGAGCTTCGCGTGAGCGTATGTTTTGAGCGCAACGACCGCAGTCGCAAGTGGAACGGCTAAATGAATATTTTGAGCGTTATGAACGTTATGTGGAACGCGCCCTATGCGTCACTAGCCTGGTGCACACTGTGCAGGCGCAATACAGTTGTTAACTCTAGTAGCATGTCCCTGACGTGAAATTATAAGTTCTGTTAAAAATACTGCTCAACGGACCTAAAGAACTTTTCCCTCCCAAAAAGACTATATTTGAATTGTAATTTATAATTCTTAGGACATTTAAGGATATAATATTTTCCTGTAACGTACCAGAACCTGCCACTTAAAGGTTATTTATTTCAGTGCGCGTATTTATAAAGATTAATTCGAGACATTACAATTCCAGGTTAGTGTACGCTTTGTTGTTTACGGTTATCGCGGTTTTATTTATTTTTGAAACAAGGTCGCTTACTGTCTGATCTTTGAAATGCTACATATAACATTGATTGAATCTGTTTAAATTATCATTTTGCTTTGTAGTCAATAATAACCAGAATAAAATCAGAGCTACCCCCAAGTAACTGGTGCAAATTAAATCGACTACGTACGGGACTCGGGCGTCGTCGCAATCTTCTCACACAAACAGTTTCAACAGGGAAACAGTTCCAAGGCGTACCCTCTGACGAACCGATTACGCTCACTGCGGAAGTTAGTTAAGAATCGAATCTCTTGAGATCCGGGCCGACAGGTGGGACGGTCTTCTGGAGGACATCCGGCTGTCCCACCTGGCGTTTTGGAAGCTCACGTGTACATTCAAGTCAGCCGAGACTATTCTGATGTCCCCTCTCGAGAGAGGCCCCGGGTTGCCTCCTCCGTTTGACAGTATAGATAAGGCGGAGTGTCTCGCCGCGAGTCTAGAAAAACAATGCTCACCGAATTCTGCAAACACTGACCCTACCCATTTTGGTATGATTGAGCCTTCCGTCGAGCGTACACTCCCGTCTCTGCCCGCGGATACACTAACCCCTATCACTTTTGACGAAGTATCGGATGCCATCAAGCGTTTAAAGCTTAGCAAGTCCCCAGGTCCCGATGGGATCAGGAACGAGGTATTGCGACTCCTTCCTGATCACATCATAGCTCTACTGGTCTGGTATTCAGTGCGGCCATGTCCCAGTGCCATTTTCTAGCCGCCTGGAAGAAGGCCGTAGTGATAGGCATTCACAAGCCCGGCAAAAAAGCTACGCTTCTCGATAGCTACCGCCCTATTTGTTTATTAGATACGCTAGGTAAGCTATACGAGCGGCTCCTTCTACCTGCCGCCGGAGCAGTTTGGTTTTCGCGCGGAACACTCTTGTACAAACCAATTGCACCGCCTCACGGAGTACATTCTAGCTAGGTTCAACGATGATCCCGATCGCAACCCGACACCGGTTAAAGCTAACCCGAAACGCACAATAGTTGTCCTTTTCGATATCGCCAAGGCCTTCGACAAGGTCTGGCACGAATGGCTCATCTATAAATTATGTCAATCTCGTATCCCGGATAGGCTAGTTCACATAATCCGCAATTATCTGTCAAATAGGACTTTCCGCTACAGAGTGGAAGGTGAGCAGTCATCACCCCACCCGATACGCTCAGGTGTGCCACAAGGCTTCATTCTCGCGCCCACACTTTACAGTCTGTTCGTCAGTGACCTACCTTGGCCCCCGGGAGTAGAGCTAGGTTGTTATGCTGACGATACAGTCATCTACGCTTCCGGATGGTTTTCGATACGATTTAGGAAACGTGTCGCAGAGGCCGTTAGCACACTCGGTGACTGGTTTCTGCGATGACGTATAGAGGTCAATCCCGACAAAAGTGCCGCAATACTTTTCGATTTTAAATACCGCGATTACGAGCGTAAACTCGAACCTATCACCTTATATGACACCGACATTCCTTGGACCAAGCAGGTTAAATATCTCGGAGTTACGCTAGACAGACCGCTCTCATTTAGACAACACACAATGCGCGTAAGTAACAAGGCCGCCATGGTCACGGCTCGCCTACATCCGTTAGTTTGCCATAAGAGCAAAATGTCCCTCAGACATAAGCGCATACTGTACAAAACTTGCATCCGTCTCGTTCTAACATATAGATGTCCCGTTTTCACACATATGTCATAATATAATTTTAAAAAATTACAAGTAATTCAAAACCGTTTCCTACGTAAGATGACCGGCGCCCCGTGGTACATCCGGAACGAGGATCTCCACAGGGACCTGGAGATGCCTTCTATCTGGGCGTATGTAAAATCACTCACGATTTTTTAGTGGTATCCGTCGCGGATTATGAACCCGTACCGAACGCTGCGCGTTATAAAAGACGTCCGCGACATATTTTTACTGATCCTGTGTCTTGATTCAGAGCGTGTTCACGTTCACGCGCGCGAAACCACAGATCACGCCGCCATGGTCTGAGGGTTAATTTTGCTTCCGCACACCAGATTAGGCCCCACTCGGCAGCGACTCAAGCCTAGGTCCGATCCCTCGGCGGGGAGCCCTTGAGTACGCTGCTAGCGCGATATAGTGTAACACAAAACTTATATCACTGCTACAACACCACACTATCACCTCCACACACGTGTACGGCCACATGCTTACAAATGAAAGTTGAAGGGTTTTATTTTTTCCCTTATCGAACTGAAAAATCTCTAATTTTCCGATAATAAATACATGCAGGAGTTGTTGAGGCGTGTATGCTTGGTACACATATACGTCTCAACAAATCATACATATAAAAATAGTTAGCTAGGTTAGCTAAGATAGGACGCGATTTGCATGTAACAGGCAACAGCGAAGTAGAGGTGTGCCGCGCACCCTTGGCCAAAAATAAAATCGGCTGAGTGCCTTAAGCGCTCGCCTTAGTAGTTCGGTGAAGCTGTTAAGACCTTGCTAGGCAATAGCGTAGTCAGTTCGAAAAAAAAAAGTGTTGACAGACTGTTTCGGTGGCCGTCGTAGTGTGCGGTAGCTCTGTTGGAGCTCGTGTCGGTTCTATAAAAATTAATTCATTGTTAGAATGTATTCTTAACAGCTTATATTCTAAATTGGCCCGTCCCCTTTATTTTTTTTTATAATCGATAATTGTTTTTATTTCTAACAATATATTTTTAAAAATCGACTTTTGAATATTCGAAACTGTAGACTACGATATTTTATGAATCGATTTCACAGACCACGATTTATCGTCTAGAGTTCTTGTCTGAAGCGGCGCTATGTCGTAGAGATCTACATGCGCCGAGGAGTCCGCTCCATGAAACATGTTCTTGGCGAGGCTGCTTATAGGCTGGTCTAAGCTTCCGATTCGCAGATGTCGAGCTATTGTTGCGTTTCGCACGTAACGTGACGCCCTGACAATCGCTCTTAGCGTCTTGCTTTGTTGAATTCGTAATCTGCAGTTAAGGTAATCTGACACCCAACCGAACTATGCTGGGGAGGCGTAGGTGTGATTTGATCTCACGTATCTCTTATACAAGCCTAGTTTGGTGCGATATGGTAAACTACAGATGAGCACCGGGTACAACACTCTCCTCGCCAGTCTCGCCTGCGTGATGGTTCTCTCGATGTGTTTTTTAAAGCTCAGGCCTCTGTCAATTGTAACTTCCAAGTATTTAACCTCCTCTCTCCATGGCAGAGTCTGTCCCTGTAGTCACAGTGCTCGTGTTGGTTTTTTGGCTAATCTGGGCTGAAAGACCTGCATTTTCCCGACGTTAACTGCCAATCACCATTTGGCTAGCCAGTCGGGAAGTGCGTCCAGTATTGGTTGGAGAATGGTATGAAGAAGGCAGAAAATAGAAACTTCTTTGGATCGCTATAGCCTTATAGCGACCAAAGCGCTAATTAAAGGACGTAGCAAGGACAACAACTAGTAGAAAAATAGTGAAAGGCGTTGAAAGATACATACATGACAAAAATGGCCTACAGATTGGTATCGAAATGAAATAAAAAAGCTCTCTGCCCTCCCATGACAGAGGTGGTCAGACGAGGGACGACAACTGCACGTACCCAAAAAAAAAAGGCCTTCGATAAGGTCTGGCACGGAGGGCTCATCTATAAATTATGTAAATCTCGCGTATCCCATAGGTTAATTCATATTATCCGCGATTATCTCACTGATAGGGCATTCCGCTTCAGAGTGGATGGTGAACTATCGCTGCCCCACCCGATATGCTCAGGTGTGTCACAAGGCTCCATACTCGCACCCACACTCTTCAATCTGTTCATCGATGACCTACCTCGGTTAAGCAGGGATGGGGTACAATGGGGGGGGGGGGTACTTCAGACCCGCAGGGAGTGGACCAACGGGCGCAATACAGCTCCTTTGTGGAGCCTTAGCCCGCCCTCCAAGACTGTAGTGCGTGGTGAAGAGCCACATCCTACCCGAGGTGACCTTGTTGGCGCAGAACACTACGGATATAGGCTGGAGGGCCGATAAAAAATTCCTGAGTGTGGCGTGTGAGCAGCGCACTCAGTACAGGGCTAGGGTGGAGGAGGGTCATCTGGACCCCAACGGCCTAGTACCGGAAAGCGGCTGGCGGTTTGGTGGTATAATCAATTCTGGCAGGCGTACTGCGAACTGGAGGAGGGTGTAGATGGAGAAAATGAAGAGCGCAAGACTAAAAAAGTTATACCCCAGGAGGGTACCAGCTCCCCCGGAGCTGGAGAATCCCTCCCCGGGCCTTCGGGCTCGGGCAGCCTCACCGTGTGTGGGGGGGGGGGGGGGGCAAAGTTTTGCACAAACCAACATTAAGAACGAGAGCTGTTACTAGGAAAAACGAAACCGCAAAAGACAATATGACCAAGGCAATCTGTACAAGGTCAAGGGATCTGCCCATGACGCTTCCGGACACAGAACCACTTCAGAATGATGCCGCCGTCGGGAGTGACACCAGCAGTGCTGTCATGGTTACTGCCAGTGAAGGCAGCGAGACTGCTAGCCAACCTGGTACCAGGACGGAGCATTGTGACCCCCCGGAATCTTCATCTAGTTCGGAGGCAGCAGAAGAGGCAGAAGTTGAGGTGACCAGGCAATGCACCCCCGTGGGTCAAGGGGGATGTGCACCCTCTTCGACCATAGGCGAGTATATCTGCGTAGCAAAAGCAAACGCAAATCTAAATCGCCTTAGGAAGGCAGAACAGCAGGCCAAGAACGAAACAGAAATCGAAAAAATGGCATCGCAGGCACGTCGCGAGCGTGCAGCAAGGATCACCGTAATCCCGGCTAATACAAGGGAGCAACCTGCCATAGGCTTGCGCAAGAGGGTGATAGGTGACGTAGAGGTTATACTATGTGTTGCCAAAAAGTCGGGGCATCTGCAAGGAATTTGCATCAAAGCCCTTAACGAGGCTGCAGCGTCGATCACGGACGCTGTGAACGAGATCTGCGACCGAAGAAATAGAAAAACTGCAGATGACCTGCAGGATGCTAGAAGAGAAGAATACTCAGCAAGGGACTGAGCTGGCACAGCTTCGAAAGGAGCTCGCTGATGTGAAGGAACAGCTCCTAATCAGCCGTAAAGCTGAACCAGAGCTTAGGGTTGTAACTACTGATGTTGCCCCAAGTGCAAAAGTGGTTCCTTCTATCTCGGCACGTAAGGGCCGACCGCCAAAAGAGAGGCCTCTGCCGGACCTTGATAGAAAGCTAGAGGAGATGACGCGCACCTTATCAGCTCAAATGGAGAGCATGCTGAGTGCCCGTCTAGGACCTTCCCCGGCAGTTACTGGGACCCCATCAACGAAGAAGAAGAAAACGCGGAAAAAGAAGGTGAAATCAATGGCTGCGCTGGAGGCAGTAGCCTAGGCAACGCAGATGGTGGCCTCCCATACATCTAAGCAGACCTTTTCCCAGATTGTGCAAACCACTCCCCAAGGAACGACACAACCGGAAAAGGATGGATGGGTAAAGGTGGGGAAACCTACCGGAACGAAAAATAGAGGGCCAAATAAGAAAGCGGTGCCTGCGAAAAGCTGCAAACTTTCCGTCCCGCGCTCAACGGTAGTAGTATTAACGCTGCAAACAGCAGCTATTGAGGCGGGGATGGATTATGGAAAGCTGGTTAAAATGGCCAAGGAAAAGGTAGACATGGCAAGCCTCGAGATACCCTTTTTGAGAATTAAGGAAACGGCTAACGGAGCTCGCAAATTGGAAGTACCTGGAGCGTCTAGTGGTGATAAGGCTGACCAATTAGCAGTAAGACTGAAAGCAGTTTTTGACGAATATATCGGCCCTAACATGGTAGAAGTTTCTAGGCCCACGAAGTGTGTGGACTTGCGTTTGTCAGGCCTTGACGATTCTGTCACGGGGGACGAAATCGCTGCAGCAGTTGCAACTAAGGGAGGCTGCTCATCCGAACAGGTGAAGGTTGGTGAGATACGCCAAGTGGCCTTTGGATCAGGCACTGCATGGGTTCGCTGCCCCATGTTAGCTGCCAAGAGAATTGCACAAGAAGGCAGGCTTATAATAGGGTGGTTCGCTGTGCAGGTAAAACTGTTAGAGCCCAGAACCACCCGATGTTTCAGGTGCCTAGAACCAGGTCACACAATGCGACAGTGCGCTGCTGGGGTGGACAGAAGCCAGCAGTGCTTCCGCTGTAGCAAGACAGGCCATAAAGCATCCAGCTGTTCAGCAACCCCCTTCTGTTCTGTGTGTGCTGACAGCAAGCGTCCTGCGAATCACATAATTGGCAGTAAACAATGTGCCCCTTTAATTTATAAAGGTGACAAGAGAGTAGGGACACCGAGCACCCTCAAGGAAACCGGTGAGGAACCGATGTGTGACACCCGAAAAGAAGACGGGTTGATTGATGAAGTAGTGCGTAAAACTTAGTGACAAGTATGGCCTATAAGATATTACAGGCAAATATAAAC
>JACEII010000669.1:0-15526 GCA_014332785.1 Antheraea mylitta
CATGCAAAATCGCGACCTATCTTAACTAACCTAGCTAACTATTCATATATGTATGAGTTGTTGAAACGTATATGTGTACCAAGCATACACGCCTCAACAACTCCTGCATATATTTATTATCGGAAAATTGAGAGTTTTTCAGTTCCATAACGGAAAAAAGAAAACCCTTCTACTTTCATGTGTAGGCGTGTAGGCGTGCACGTGTGTGGGGGTGATCGTGTAGTGTTGTAGCAGTGATGTATATTTGTGTCTCACGGTATCGCGCAAGCAACGCACTCAAGGGATCCCTACCGAGGGATTGAACCTGATGTATAAAACTGGCTTGGTTTGAAGGTGATAGGTACTATGTTGTGAGTGGTACAGAGATTATTTATAAAAATATATTGGAAATATATTTCAAATACGTTTTCAAAACAGTTTATAACTCTTAGACAATAGTTTCAAGCAAGTGACATTTGACGCTTTCGGCGCGATGTTTGACGCTTCGATACGGTGTTCATATATTTTTCTTTAATACAATGGAGTATAAAAAGGTTTAATACAAGTTGAAGATAGTTATGATAAAGTAAGTGGTAGAGATGTTTATTCAGTTTTGTGTAGGTTAGTTTTTATTTTAATTGATCCTGGTACATGACGCTACGAACGAGTACTAGGCTTATTTAAAAAAAAAAACATGTAATCTGGGTATATGTTTGAGTGACTCCGTGGATAGTTTGGATTCACAATTGTAAATGGTAGTTGTGGCTGCAATCGGGTATCAGTTTTATTTGCGGGGTGGTAGGGCTTTACAGCCTGACTGGGTCACAACCACCATGTACATGGCGAAAAAATCCGTAATAGTGACTCGCTTCTGCGCGTCGCTTTTCGGGATCAGCCTGTGCATATCCAGCTTTCTGTAGGCCGGCATGATAGTGGCAACCAGCGATGTATAGTGTGTCACTCGGTGGTCGCTATTGTTTTTAGATTATACTGTGGTTACCATCAGGGATTATGCCGTGCTACGATAAAAAAATAATTTTTTTCGCGTGATAACCAATTTGGTGCAAACGAAGTTGCACGGGTCAGCTAGTAATTAATAATTTCTTATGTTAAACATAGCCGTAAGTATTTAACACAGTACATACATATTACCGACCGTTAAACAGTAATCTCGCTCTATTGTGATTTCTTCCTGTATACAATAGTTGCTTTAATATTGTTAATTGAAATCATGCTGATAGTATCATATTTGCTGATAATGCCATACGTTTATTACATGACAAGATATATGAAACATTATTACCAAGCGTTAGTAGATGAATTGAAATATAAATATACTCGAGGTAGTTGCCCAACAGTTCATTACAAACTAAGATAGCTTTTTCAATTTTTTTTTTCTTGAACTGACTACGCCATTAACCTAGCAATTAAGCCATTAACAGCTTCACCGGACTACAACTAAGAAAACCATAAAAATAAGGTACTTACTTAGATCGAATCTATGCCAATTTCCTCGCGACTAATAACTTTGATTAAATATTCAATCATTTAAACCCATTAGTGGTATCCATCACAAGTTACACCCCCGACTCAGATGCCTAGAAATAATAATATGGCAGCATAACGTTTCAACCGATTTTTTTTTTTATTGAAGCACGACAAAGTGACTGTACTATGCCTGATGTTAAGCATAGTACAATCCAAAATCATCGGCAACCACCGATAGACAGATTATCCATCGTCGGTCGCCGCTGTCATGCCAGCCATAATGACGAAAGTCACTCGGTACTGGATATGCACAGGCTGATCCCGAAACGCGACACGCAGAAGCGAGTCACTATGATGGGCTTTTTCGCCATATACATGGTGGTTGCGACCCAGTCGGGCTGTAAAACCCTACCACCCTACTTGCGCCATTACCTCGTTCGTTGATAAGCAGGGTGCACTACGTGCAGGTGAGGTTACACCCCAAATTTTAGTTAATTTTTTTTTTTTTGATTTTGTTGAGTATAATACCGTACGCATAGTTCTCGATGCAGTAAGACTTTGTTCACTGATTAACAACACACACAACACTGCACTTCACACTTGCTATAGACTCATATATACCTTAGATACATAGATTCTATTTAAGACCTTTTTCTTACTTCGATTGACTTTGTGAAAACTATTATTTTATACCAACATGTATGATTATTAAGTTTGAATGGACAGCTAGAATCAATATGCGGAATTCGAAATCAAGCAATAGTCCAAACGGCTCTTTTAACACCATTGCGCCAGTTGCCATTTCGGCTGAGTACTTTCCGCGCTCGCCACCAAGGCCGGTGAAGCTGCCAAGGCCTTTCCGCCCAACAGCTTTTACACAGATTGAAGATAACACTGTTAGATTATAACAAAATCCGCATATTTAGGAAAATAAGGAGGGAAGCATCTTTGAACTCATATTTAGAATTGAAAAAACCACAATAAAGTATTTCTGGCCTGAAACCATGTGAGAACTTATTATATTTTTAATATGTGAATGATACTTTTTGTTTATTATTAAATTCTGTTCGAGAAAGAGACCTATTTGTAAGTTAAAAATAAATTGTTTTTTATAGAATTAATTATTCTCACGTGACGGCACTGTGTTTGATGGTGTAAACATTAGTACAGTATAAAAACGGTGGCGACAACCAAAAAGTTGGCAATGCATTGCTAGTTGCCACTTACATGGTCACCTAACGTTATATGCATAGAATTGTATGTATATAATATTAACTATTGTTTTTACATATATTGTATTTAATGTTGACGAATTCACAACAATATTAATTTAAATTTCTATTTTAAATTTTTCGAGATATAATTATGTCGATTTTTTTGATACTTCGTTATTTACGGTGTAAATCTATTTATATGCCCCGTTAATAAGAAAAAAACACCTATAACATAGTCATGAAGTAAAGTAGGAGATAGATAACATAACACGTAGGTATTATATGAGTACTCATTTACAATATTTCTTGTTATTAGTTGTAGAGGTCAATATAAACGTAAAAACGTTCTGTTTTGACATAGTAAATATATTAAGGCGTGAATCACAAATCGAAAACAAAAGAACAAACGATCTTTGTCCGTATGCAACGCAATTTAAGACGAAAGATAAATACGTGATACAACAATCAATATCGTTGATTTAATTATTCAAAGCTTCCATTTTGCCGTTTATAACATAAATGTTTCATACACCGAGAACACTCTGATGTCGTAAACTTCTCGAAGTTTACATCGCAACAACTCAATGATTTCTATATTACCAACAATTGATTGTAATATATGAATACATAAAATAGTTTCTTCTTGTATAAATTTTGTATTCGTTTATCGATCAAATGGAACGAATAAATACTTCATCCTTGACAGTTTATTGCCACGTATATAATGCGTTTCTTACGATAAAAAAATATTAGTCATCGACAGAAGAGTCGGAGATCAAGAGCGTGTACTTTAAATACATCACTTATTATTTAGAAATTTAACAGTTATAATTACCTATTTTTTTTTCTATATATATGCAACTTATTTTATTGATTACGCAAGCTCTGTATAAGAGCTTATCTACATCAATCACAAGCACTGAATGCATTAATACTCTTCTATATAATTGAGGTAGATGTTTATTCATGTTTTTCAAAATAAAGTTTGTACGAACAGTAAAATTTGTCTAGCTATAGTGACTTGAAACTTGATGTTAATATTGTAAAACTATTTCGAGCGTTTTCAGAATATAATTCCTAAGGAGTGAACAGGAATACCAAAGTTTCTATGGGTAATCAGATTTTCAGAAAAAAATAATTCTGTGTGGCCTGTTGTAAATCTATTTCTAACTAATTTCTGCCCGCGACTTCGTTCGCGTGGAAAAGTTACTTTAGGCTAACGCTAATAAGCAGCGGAAGCTCTCAGAAAAAACAAAAACGATTTTGAAACATTCTTCATTGGTGCTCAGCTGCTATTGGTCCTAGCGTGATGATATATAGCCTATAACCTTCCCCTATAAATGAGTTATATAAAACTGAAAAAAAAAATCAAATTGGACCAGTAGTTCATGAGATTAGTGCGTTCAACCTATTTAACAAACCCTCTAGCTTTATAATATCAGTATAGATTATTAATACTACTCTTCTGTCATACTTAACTCCAGTCGTCATTCAAATAACAATAACCTTTTATAAAGTGCACCGATTTCATTTAAACAAAAAAAAAATAGTTACTCCTGAGAAATTGTTTTATGATTTTCTAATCCAAGTTTTATTGTCAACTCAGTACTTCAGAAGTGATGCGTGGTCATACATACAGACAGACAGACAGACAGACATTTCTAAAAATGATTGAAACGTATTCTATTAGTACGTATTCAATTTTTTTCACGAAAATCGAAGAATTACAGACACGTTATATTTACATCGTTATTATATCTATAGATAGATGATATCAGACAGACGATTAGCACCAAACACTTAAACTAACAATGTGATATATAGAGAAGTTTGGAAGCGACAATATCAATGCAAAGCTGTTCAGACCAAGCGTCGATCACCGTAGATTCGCATCCTGCAATATGGTAGAGCTTTCGGTTAAGTAAACATCGTAACTAACCGCATTGTGATTTTAGCGCGTTTCTGGCTATATACCACCCTCTAAACGAAAGTATTTCAGCGAGCATAGGTGTTCCAACAACTTTACTTCATAAAGTACAAAGAAAATGTCTATTATTGAATTGTGATTTTCTGACAGCAGCTCTCTCTCTCTCTTCCTGACTATTTGTCCCACATGGTGGTGAGGTCAGCCTTCCGTACATTTTTCCTCCACTTCACTCTGTGTATTCCTCTCTGTATTCTCTGTATTCCTCAGCATCGTCATCAGAAACTTTGCACTCCTTCATGTCCTTTAAAACTACACCCTTCCAGTTTGTTTTGGGTCTACCTCTGGGTCTTTGACCAGGAACGGATAGTTGTAGTGTTAAATTCTCTACGTAGTCTGGTGGCTTTCTTTTCACGTGTCCATACCATCGCAACCTACTTTCCTGAATCTTATCGCCAATGTCACGCACTCCTAAGCTACCTCGCACATATTCGTTGCGGATTTTATCGAGCCGAGTTATGCCACACATCCACCTTAACATCTTCATTTCGGCGACTTGAATAGTATGGATGTTCTTTCTATTTACAGCCCATGTTTCACTGCCATATATAAGGACTGGTCTCACAATGGTCTTGTAGATCAGACCTTTGAGTTTAACAGGCATTCTTCTGTCGCATGTAACACCCATAAATTCTCGCCATTTAAGCCATGCTGCAGCTATCCGATGTTGAATGTTGCCTTCGATGTTCCCAGACTTTTCCAAGACAGTTCCTAAATACTTATACTGATCGCATGAGGTGACCATTTGTCCATCGATGGAAATCGGAGCATTGTCGCTAGCATTTGGTGCATTTAAGGACATAAACTGGGTCTTTGCAACACTCAGCATGAGGTCACCGGCTTGTAACTGGTGCTTCCATGACAACAATACCTGCTCTAGCTCAATTCGGTTTTCCGTGCAGATGGCCACATCGTCTGCATATATAAAAGTCCATGATGCTAAGTTTTGCACCACTTCGGTGAGTGAGTCCAACACCAAACAAAACAAGAAGGGGCTCAATACAGAGCCTTGGTGAACACCTTCTGTGACCGGTATTGGTTTTGTCTCGCCCACCATTGTGCGTACCACAGATCTCGCATCCCTATACATGTCGGCAATGATATTCACATATTTTTCGGGGACATTCTTTTTACGGGGGTTCCACCAGATAGTATCTCTCGGGATACGATCAAATGCCTTTTCCATGTCTAGAAATGCGATGTACATCTGTCGTTGTTTGGCACGATATTCCTCAGCAATCGTGTTTAGAGCAAACATAGGGTCGATGGTGGATAAGCCAGGTACGAAGCCATAGTGATTTTTGGATAATGAGCACTCAGATCTTAAGCGGCTATCAATCACTCTCTCATAGAGCTTCATAGTGTGGAGAGCTTGATTCCACGATAGCTATTGCACTCGTACTTACTACCTTTCCCTTTATAAATTGGGACTATGGTGCTTAATCTCCAAGCGTCCGGCATTTTGGAAGAGAGCAACACACAATTGAAGAGATTGGTGAGCAGTACAATTCCTTGCTCGTGTAGGTGTTTCCAAGCTTCCACTGGGATACCGTCTGGTCCGATGGCTTTCTTGTTAGACATCCTTCGTAGAGCTGTCTTTACCTCAGTCGGTTGTATTGGAGGTATAAGGCCCAAATTTTTCCGCATTTCTGGACATTGGCTAGCAGCTGGGTGAGCGTTTAAAAGCTGTTCATAATATTGTTGCCAGGCCGTTATGATGTCACGATCTCTATACACCAGTTCACCATTAAGACCTTTAACGGTTTTACACCTAGCAGGATCGCTGTTGCTCCAAACACGCTGTTTCGCGAGTTTATAAATGTTCTTTTGGCCTTCTTTGCTACCTAATTTCATGTAAAGGTCTTTCTGGGAATTTGCCTGCTCCCCAGCTATGGCTTTCTTAACTCTTATGTACGACTCTCTATCTTCTGCTGTCTGTGTGGACTGCCAGGTCTTGAAGGCCAGTTTTTTATTTTGTATTGCATTTTGTACACTCTCAGTCCACTACCAAGTTTCTCTACCAGTTCTTTTTCCGCCCTTTGTGCGACCAAGGATCTTATTCGCTGCTGTAATTATGGACTTCCGTAGATGTTCCCATATTGTGTCAACATCAGAGTTAACGTCAACTTCCAATTTATGTAGTAGATTGCAAAACTCGGAAATTTTATCTCCTTTTAGATTCCACCATTTGGTGAGTTCTGGTGTTTGAGATACTTTCTGTTTTACCGTCTTCTTAAATAACATGTCCATTACAACAATGCGGTGTTGGGTGATAGCACTTTCTCCCCGAATTACTTTACAATTTGTAACACGACCAATGTGAGCTCGATTTACCAAAATGTAGTCGATCTGCGAAGATGTTCGTCCGCTTTTATAGGTGACTTTATGTTCCGGCTTTTTGGAAAAAAAGGAATTTACAATAGCCAGATCGAATGCTGCTGCTGTCAAAAGAATGATTTTGCCATCATGATTAGCTGTACCATGTGCATGGCCACCGTGCACTCTCTTAAAAGCGTCATTTGTTCCTCCAGTATGGCCATTTAAATCACCACCCAGCAGAATTGTCTCTTTTATAGGGACTTGTTGAAGTAACTGTTCTAAAGTTGTCCAAAACGAATCCTTTTCAGCTTGGCTACAACCCGACTGGGGAGCATAAGCCGAAATCACATTGAGGACTTCTCCTTCCACAATTACTTTTAGAGACATCAGTCTATCATTTATGCGATTTATCTCTAGGATGTTGTTGAGGTGTTCTTCTTTAACGGCTATGGCAACTCCATTTCTCCCGTGTTTTGCACCCATATACATAAGTTTGTAGCCCTCTCCGATGTAACGGGCTTTGGATCCAGTCCACCGAGTTTCTTGTAAGCAGATGAAATCTACATTTCTACGCGTAAAAAGTGAGGCAAGTTCCTTTGTCTTCCCTGTTAGAGTTCCTACATTTAGAGTTGCGAAGCGGACCTTCAGGTTACATTTTGGGACTAATGTCGTTAGCCGAGCCCGTCCTTGACTCGGTAGCCCTTGCAAACTATTCGCAGATTTAGGGCGATATGTCTGCGCGTCGTTTCGTGGCGACGCCCTATCCTTTGAACGTAACATATTATGTAACCTATCCATTTTGCTTGTCTTAGAATTTGACGAATGTTTGGGTTTATTAGTCCAGTACCGATTGCCATCTGACGTACAAAAACCTACCCGCTTGAGGTAGGAAAACCCTTGGATATTCGGTGGTCTATCCATGTACAAGTGTTTCCACCTGTAGATAGTAAAATCTGGTTATCCCGCCAGGAATCGGTCGTCAGAGCCTCGTCCGTTTATCAGCAGGGTGAACCACGTGCAGGTGAGGTTGACATTTGGGCTTATAAAGATGTCGAGTCAATACCCCTTTCACCCCATTTTCTGACAGCAGCTATTGTAAAATTTGTCCGATTATATATAACAATCACATACAATACAATAACGATATGTAAATTCCATTTCAGATTTTAAAATATGTATTTACATTGTATTTTACGCGAGGCAATCTTCGGGCGGAAATTTAGTAATAGATTGAGATATATCAACATACATCAATGCAACGCGATGCTGAAACATCACAGAACAAACATATTTTATCAAACTAGGCAAACTAACAAGTGGGTCACCTGATGCTAAGTGACCACCAACACCGTCCGTAGACACTAGCAACACCAGGGGAGTCGCATGTACGTTGCCAGCCTGTGTATGGGATGAAGGGATGGGGAAGGGAAAGAAGGGAGGGAGGGGAAAGGAGGTGAGCTTCCGGCGCTCTCGCTGACTGAACGAAACGCAATATTTACAATAATTACTTCACGTCGGTTTTCTGTAGGTCGGGTGGTACTACCCCGGACGAGGCGACCCATTCATGCTGAAACCAGTTGGCTCTATCTACCACCTACAGAACATTGTAACTTAGATCGCAATATAATAAAAACATAAACTTTCTTTTCTTATTCGAAAACCAGTAAGCACAGGAAAAATGACGTCACTTCATCCTAAGGGTCAGTGATAACGAACTAAATGAAATCTTAAAACGGGCTACTACGTGAGAGGAGTTGTTAGCATGAATTTAGAACCCTGTCAGTAGAATTAGTGACAACGATAATTACTCAAAGTCAATAGGTTAACGACCCAGACTGAGTTTGTTTACCCATGCTGTATTTACCTACTCATTATCATTATCATTCACGATTACAAACATCAAGGTTGGAAGAAATAATTATTGTTAATAAACTTTCGTAGGACATGTTTTCAATTTGACCACTCTCATGTTTTTAACGTAACATCAAGTGGTGGTAACCTTTGTAATACGTAGTTATGTTAAAAACGCTATAGAAATGATTAAGAAGTGAACACATTGCCGGCTTATCGGTTGTAGTGTTGCCGTGATTCATATACATTACATCTAAATGGACATTCTTACAATCACGTACAAGTATGACACACCCCCTACCTTAAAACAACTTGGCACGTATACCGAACCCGTGATGGAAGAGCCACATGTCTTTTAACTGACTCTACAGCTCCAGTTATCCATCTCGAATATGTTTTTTGATTCATTCGTATTTTCTCTAAAAGCCAATACTAAATCATTCCACTATGAAAAAATCTTTTATTATTTTTAAATAATAATTCTGTATTGTTTATACGAGTATTATACTAATTCTTGTTTTAACTCCTTAATGATTACCTAATTTGAAAAAAATATATAATAAGACTTCTATTTTGTTGTCCGCTCTCACCTTTCACACTTTTTCTAAGGGCTTTAAAATATAAATAGAAAAAAAATTTAAACTATTACCTTGAGCATATAAGGAAGCTCGACCGTCTAAATTTCTTACAAAGGCCTCAGTGATTCAACTATGAATTCGTATGTCAATCGATGTTCTATTTTATATACAACTAGCCTCTGCCCGTGACTTCGTTCGCGTGGAATAGTTACTTTGGAAAAACACGCTAACATGCAGCGGAAGCTCTCAAGAGGAAAAAAAAAACATTTTGAAATATTCTTCCTTGGTGCTCTGCTCTTATTAGTCTTAGCGTGATGATATATAACCTTCCCAGATAAATGAGTTACTCCCTACAACGTCCCAAACACATAAATTTTATCTCTTTATAATATTAGTATAGATTTCCTAGCTACTACTATTTACTGCCCATCGGAGTTGTAGTTCCCTAGATTACCACGTTCAAACATAAAAACTCCCAGTTTTGTAATATATTAGAGTACTTACTATATATACTATACATAACATAGATGTACGGATAGCATTAAAATATTATAACATAGTCGTGTTATTTGCATGTTTATTTCATGACTTATCTATGACCCCGGTGCATACAAATCTATAGCCGTTACAGATTTTGAAGTACTTATGAAAATCACGAAAATACAAGTAATTTAATATTAAATACAAAATAATGAAAACCATAATTATATACGCATGACCCTTAGCTACATCAAAGTTTAAGAGATACGGGTATATGTGTACATAGAACAATACTGAAACTCTTAAATATTCAAAGAAGACGTAGGATATTACGTTACGTATTGGCAAACAAAACATTGTTCAAGTTTTAACGAAGAAAGACGCCCACACTTGTCGACAACTTCAAAACGTAAAGTTGCGAAACCCAAAGTATCGAATTGCGTAGCAATTTCAATAACTGCGAATGTAACGACGATTACGTAAAATCCTACTTAATGACCCTTGAACGATTGTGTAATAATCAATTAATTTGTATTTAACAAAAACAAGATTCGGTATTTAATACGAATAAAAAAAATATAATGTTGCTAATATAGTGTCATGTTGCTTCTATTTAGGTCATATTTAGTTTTGAAAATTGAAGAACAATTGTCAATATTAATACATTTCAAATAGCTAAATTGTTATTTTTACACTTATACGTTTGTGTTTGTAACAGTACTTCATTGATATACTCTTATCTCACGATTATAAAGATATGATAATTTTAAATATGTATTATATTAAATATCTCAATTGTGCCCAATTTATGAAACCTATAAACGACCCTGTTCCATTTTCTTATGTATCATTTTTAATAATAAAATTTCGCAGGTCAACATATTCCAAATACTTATTTACATTATATGCGAATATGAGTTTTATCGTTGTTATTAGAAAAATGTTAGATACGTATCAAATACTTGCTTGAAAAAGGTTTCGTACTAAATGTACCGCGTTCGCAACTCTTTTTTCGCAAATCTAACCTCACCTAACCAAAGCGAGACAAAAAGAGCAAGATGGCGAACATTCAGCGACGTAAACGTCATAAAACGTAACCTTTTTACAGAAAGTATTCAATACGTTTTTAAAAAACCTTTATTACAGGGTATTGTTACGCTTACAAGTCTTATCTATTTAAACGAACATTATATAAATTTACATACACTTTATCTGAAATACAGAAAATGACACATTAAAAAAATAACTACTGCCGTCGGAAATTCTTCTCGCTCGCCCTCAGATGGTCGGGGCGTGCGGGGAATCAGCATCAGGGCTATGCCCTCTGGCTGAGACATCTCTCTCCTCCCGTAACGACGGGAGTGTCTCTCTGCGGGGGTGGAGCCGTCTTTAAACGGCTCGCCCCTTCTGGTTTTCTCGGACGTCTTGTCTCATTTTCCCCGATCGTTTGTCTCTCTCACTCTTGCCCTCGCTTTCAATCTGTTCGAGGATCTTGCTTCGCGCGTCGGGATCGCTAGCCATTTTTTCTTCGAGCATTCTTATTTCAGTATAGAATTCTTTTTGCCTGACTTCTTTGTGGATTTCCTCTATTTGGGCTTCCAACTTCCTTTGGTAATCTCTATTCATCTTTTGGGCTTCTTGCGGAGTGGCCGTCTTGAGTGCTTCCTCATGGGCCTCCTGCTGGGCACGGAGCTCTCTCACCCTTTCCCAGAATCGGGTTTCCTCGTCCTGGGATGGCTCTTTGCGTGGGCGTTTCCTTCCTCTCCTAGTCCTTCTCTTGGCGCTAACAGCGCCTCTTGGAGGCGGATCATTGGCGGGGGCCATCAAAGACGCCCCCACGTTTTCGGTAGTGATCTCGGTCGCCGGCCTGGGTCTTCCGAATCTGGTTGTCCGGGATACGGTACCGGCACGGCGATTTCTAAGCTCCCGCTTAAACACGGGGCAGCTTCTTCTGTTATTTGCGGAGTGGGCGCCCCCGCAGTTGGCACAGGTCGCCGGCTCCTCTCTTGGACGATCACACTGCCGGGCGGGGTGTGGCCCCCCGCACCGGACGCAGGCGATTCTTCTGTGGCATCGTAGGGAGGAGTGCCGAAACTGCTGGCAGCGAAAGCACTGCGCCAGCTGGCGCTCCCCCCTCCAGGCTTCAATTCTGACGGCAGGCATGCACATCAGTGTCGTGGTGTCATAAATAGCAGGGATTAACCCGGGCGTCCTCTTCAGTACGGCGTGGTAGACGCACCCGGGTCTGCCGCGCCGGCCGTTGATTTCCCGGACGTATTCAGCCACGAAGCCCTCTCGCCGGAGAGCTCCGATGACGTCCTTGGGGTCTATATTTCTTGGAAGGCCGCGGATTGCGACCTTCAGGCCTTGCTGCGAGGGGGGGTGTAGGTGTACCAGCTCGCCCCCTCGAGCTCTTCTACAAACTTCATTGTTATATGATGTTCCTCGATGTCCATCGGGATGAAGCGCACTCCATTCCCGTAGGCGCGGACGTTTCGATCCGCCAGTCGTGGGAGTAGCCGGACCCAGTCGTGGGTGCTCTCAACCACGATAGGCGGGTAGCGCGGGCCTTTCGCGTCGGGTGATGCGGGCGTCTCGGTTTCGATCGTGGCGGCAGCACTGTCGCGCGATGGCTGCAGATTAGGGTTCCGCGGGCGCGATTCCGACTTGGTACGCGGATCGCGCGCAAGTGGCGCTGCGATCGACGCGTAAGTAGGTTGCGCGCGGGCAACCTCTCGCGGCGGAGCGGGGGCGGGTGCGGGTGCGCGCACTTCCGGCGCCGCTGGGGTATCGTCCTTCGCGCGAGTCTGTGGCGTCTGCGCGAGTGGTGTGATGCAGGCTTTCTTCGTTGCAGGCGGTGCTTCTGGAGATTCTTGAGCTTCTGGCGCGCGATCGGGCGCGGGCCCGGCTTCGGGTTCGCTGCGCTTACGGCGCAGCGCTCGACCAAGCGGGCTTGTCGGCGCGTCGGAGTACGCGGGAGGCGCGAGAATTCCGCGGGCGGCGCTCGCGAGCGCGGTCGCGTCGGGCGCGGAAGGCTTCTTTCCCTCTGCTGCGGCTTCCTGGACGCGCAGGAACAGCGCCATCCAGCGAAGCATCCCCTGCGACAGAGCCCCAGCTAAAATTAGCTGGGCGAGAGTGAGGATATCACTCTCGTACGCTTTCGTCGCAGCGGACGCCCCTTCGGCCGGCGACTGACGCGCATCCGAAGTCGACGTTCGGGGAGCAGGCACGTTGGTGCGGAGTCCGGTGGGCGAAGCAGTGGTCTGTGTAGTGGAGGCGGCGGGATCCGTAGGCTTGCTAGGGGTCGTCGGGTGGCGGTCTGGTTGGCCCTGAAAAGGGCCTTTTGTGGATCGTCGGCTCGACGCAGGAGGCGGAGCGGACGAGGGAGCGCTTGACTTGCGCATCGTCGCGTAGGTCGGAGCACGGGCTCTAGGACAACCTCGCACGCGTAGACGACGGGGCCGTCTTACTGCCGAGTGACAGATCAAACAATTATTAACGAGCGGAGATACGAGCAAAAGCCAGTGATCTATAAAGAATACATTTAAAAACAAAGGTGAATACTGTATTAAAATGTATAAATTATATACTTCGTTTAAAACAATAAGTAGTGATCATTAAAGTTTCAGTAACAGAGTGTTGACATTGCAATGTTTATATTACTTGAGCTGGTATTTACATACACATGAATTATATGATATGAGTTATATGCTACAGGTATAATGATCTCGGCCATATACCTAGAATACGGTGTTTTACACCTGTTGGAATCGTTAAATAAAAATTATAATATTATATACTATTTAGGAGTATTAAATAATCAATAAATATATAGGACATTTTTTTAAATTGACAAAGATCATTCCTTGCTGTGATATCATTGAAATTTAAACCACGCCAATTTTAGGTTGCTACTTTTAAAATAAGTTACAGATTAACAATTAAAATTGAGAAAAATCAATAATCAATCAATCAAAAAAAAGTTACGTACGTTTTTAATTTCAGTACCATAACTTTATAACACGAACTTTTCTATCATTTTAAACAACTTTTAAGTAACACAGCCGAAACTATGTAAACCATTTAATAAAACTAGCTAACTGAAAGGGTTTTTATTCATATCATTGACAGATAATAAGTTGTTTATTTCAATATAATTCCAATTACGTTCTATGCGAAAATTATTCTTAATAGACTAATTCACAGGATGAGGAAGTTTTTTATATCTTTATTTTTGGCAACCAATCTTTCAGATTATTGTTGCCATTGTCGTGTAGTATGTAATATTACAAGCGTTGTGTTATTATTTCAATGTTCTAACAAGATGGTGGCTCTCTTGTTAGACCTTCCAGGGAGTTTTTATGGCATCTCAGAATTTCATGCTCCATGGTATTATTTTCCATTCACTACTCTTATGCACAACAAACTAACTATATAACGTAAAAAAACACCATATGTACAAGATATAGATGCAAGCAATAGAAGATTATGAATAAAAAATAAAATCTACTACATTACAGACTAAAATCCCGCCAAAAATTCCGAAGAAGTATTTAAACATTTTTTGTTTGTTAAAAAAAAAAGTTCATATAGTCGTATTGCTGACGTAAGTTTTCATCATCTGCCACTTGAGTTCACACTTCCTTTGATTACTCATGTACATTGTACTGATTATTATAACACATTTAACTTTTTAATGAATTAGATCCCTCTATTAGAACTCTACTATGGTAAAGTGTATATTTTGATAGTAAAACCGGATATAGTTTTATAATGAAGAGATTTCAAACGTGTATCGTCAACGTGTAACCGGTAGCATCCTGTGCCATGGGAAATAAACATTCCTAAAGTTCACATAGTAACTAGAGAAACTATAATCCAACAAGTGAATCCATCAGAAACACAGTACATATAACAGATCTCTCATATTTATACTATACCAGAAATCGCTTTGTGATCGATTTATACGGCGTGAAAGTTGCAACAAGGAGTATATCAGCTAAATTCTTATAAAAATCTGAGCATATACAGAACCATGATATCTCCTTAAGCGAGAGTATTCGAAATAGTTTTTGTATGGAGGTATTAGGTAGTTTGGTCAATGGGGAACAGTGGAGGTAGGTATTGATGCCCAGCAGTGCGATAGGGATCCCTTACTTAGAAACACTTGAGTTGCAAATCCCGAACATTGTCCCGGGCGTATCGCCCTGCAATACAATGAACCCCTTGTCTGCACGATGAACCAACGGAATGCTAAAGTGCTAAGGAATTCGTCTCTAAATGAATTACATTTTTAGAGAATAAACTTAGAAGTAAAAAATAGGACAAGTCAAAATGTATTCCTTTTACTAGAACATATATCTAAACTAATATTATAAAGAGGTAAAGTTTGTGAGTTTGTGATGTTGTAGGGGATAATCTCAGGCACTACTGAACCGATTTTGAAAATTCTTTCACAAATGGAAAGACACAGTATTTCTGAGTGTTACAGGCTTTTTTGTGGTAACCGAATTTGCAAAGTAAGCCGGAGAAAAAACGGCCGAACGAAAACGTTTCTTACGAACGCCGCCTTAACAATGAGAGATGTATGATTGAGTTCTAGAGAAAAGTTGTAGAGCTTGATAATGCCTGCA
>JACEII010000670.1:0-12211 GCA_014332785.1 Antheraea mylitta
AAGCCAACAGCACCGTGTATCCAGTAGCCGCTCTATTTCGACCAGCAGAAGACGACACCATTCACCTGCGCTACGATGTTGGTATCACACGAAATTTGGTAGGCAAGCCAAGAAATGTACTCCTCCTTGTAATTGGAGTGAGCAAAAACTCAAGCAGCAATCAGAAACGACGGGCACTGATTGCTGTTTATTAGAAAATAATAACCGTCGCTTATTTGTTACTGACAGGATCACGAAGCACCGGTTCCTAGTCGACACGGGGTCTGATCTATGCTGTTTCCCTTATAGCTGGCTCCGAGAAAAAAGATGCTCTTCTAATTGGGAGCTCAGTGCCGCTAACGGCAGCTCAATTAGAACTTATGGCACCGTCACTCTTCGACTCGACTTGGGACTACGCCGTGATTTTAGATGGGAATTTGTAGTCGCAGATGTCATTACTGCCATTATTGGCGCAGATTTTTTGGTACACTACCATCTTTTGCCCAACTGTCATAACAAGAGGATAGAGGATGGTAAGACTGGTCTGTCAGCAAACGCTTCCACAGCTGTGATTGAGCATTCTAGCGTTAAGGCAATAGGTTCCTCAGATTCTGCATTTGCACAAGTGCTTGCAGAATTCTCAGACATTTTCCGACCTCCCGGTCTTCCTCGCTTTCATAAGCACAACACAGTCCACCATATCCGGACTACAGACGGACCTCCAGTATCATGTCGACCTCGTCGGTTAGCTCCTCAGAAACTTACTGCTGCCAAGAGCGAATTTGAAAGCATGGTACGGAACGGCATTGCCCGCCCGTCTCAAAGTGCTTGGTCTTCTCCACTTCACATGACGGTCAAGAAAGACCTTTCTTGGCGTCCTTGCGGCGATTATCGCGCCCTAAATGCGCGAACTATATCTGATCGCTATCCTGTCCGACATATTAATGATTTTAGCCACAATCTAGCAGGTTCGAAAATATTTAGTACCATCGCCCTGGTAAAGGCGTACCATCAGATTCCAGTATACCATGAGGATATCCCGAAAACCGCCATTGTTACACCATTTGGCCTCTTTGAATTCCCTTATATGACCTTTGGTTTACGCAACGCTGGACAAACGTTCCAAAGATTTATTGATGAGGTCACACAGGGATTGGATTTCGTTTTTCCGTACGTGGATGATATCCTCGTATTTTCTGAGACCGAATCTCTGCACAAAGACCATCTCAGAATCTTATTCAAACGCCTACAAGATTATGGCGTCATAGTGAACGCATCAAAGTGTGTGTTTGGTGCCCACGAAGTAGTTTTTCTAGGTCACACCATTAACTCAGAAGGAACTCGCCCTCCTCAGGATCGAGTACAAGCTTTACTAAATTATTCACCTCCTAAAACTATCCAAGGTGTACGACGTTTTCTCGGTATGTTGAATTTTTATCGCCGCTTCATACCTCATGCTGCACAGTTTCAAGCACCACTCATTGACGCAGTAGCCTCCACCAACAGTAAAGGCGCAAAACCATTTTTATGGACGCCCAAGCTGTTGGAGCATTTTGAAGCTTGTAAAAATAGTCTTTCAAAGGCAACTTTACTTCAACATCCAATTAACGATGCACCTCTCGGTCTGTTCACAGATGCTTCCAGCATTCACGTGGGATCGTGTTTGCAGCAACAAGTCAATGGTCAATGGCATCCTTTAGCTTTTTTCAGTAAAAAGTTGACTTCCAAACAATCACAGTGGCCTGCTTATTACCGAGAGCTATTAGCAATATACGAAAGTGTACAACACTTTCATTATATTTTAGAAGTTAGCAATGCAACCATTTTCACTGACCACAAACCTTTGTTACACGCTTTTGTACAAAGACGAGAGAAGCTTCCTCCTGCACAACTGAACCAATTATCATTTTCACAATTCACAACTGACATTCAGTACATTAAAGGTTCTGAAAACCTTATTGCTGATGCCATGTCACGAATTGAGGCAATTTCATTAGAACAAGAATATGAAACCTTAGCACGTTCTCAAGGCACTGATGAAGAACTTCAAAATTTGTTGAAAAACGGTTTAAGCCTTAAACTTACCAAAATTAATATTCCTGGTACTGGCGTTTCTCTATTTTGTGATGTATCCACAGATAGGCCGCGTCCCTATGTGACTCCAGAACTGCGGCGGGTTATCTTCAATAAGCTGCATAATTTAAGCCATCCCGGCGCACGAGCTACCACCCGCCTTGTCACCGAGCGGTATGTTTGGCCATCCGTTAATAAAGAATGTCGCGAGTGGTCGCGAGCGTGTCCTGCCTGCCAACGCAGTAAAGTCTCCAGGCATAATACCGCTCCCCTCAGTAATTTTAAAACCCCATCTGGTCGATTCCTCCATGTCCATTTGGACATCATAGGACCATTACCTGTTTGCGATGGTTATCGCTATTGCTTAACAGCAATAGACAGGGTAACGAGGTGGCCAGAAGTATGGCCAATGCGTTCTATAACCGCAGAAGAAGTGGTAGAGACTTTTACTAGAGAATGGATCTCTAGATTTGGCATACCACTCTGTATCACGACCGACCAGGTACTCAATTTGAGTCTGACTTATTCCGCAGACTCCTCATCACTTTTGCCACTACACGACGAAGGACAACCGCATATCACCCACAAGCAAATGGTATGATAGAGCGCGTACATAGGCAACTTAAGGCCTCTTTAATGTGTCATGAACAGTCCTGGTTGAACGCTCTACCATTTGTTCTTTTAGGCATGCGCTCCGCTTTTAAAGAGGACCTCAAGTGTACAGCCGCCGAGCTCATGTAGAAACATTGAGACTCCCAGGAGAACTACTTGTTGCACCGCAGAACCCTATTACCGGTGAAGATCCAGCTGATTTGGTCGTTAGGTTACGTAAATATATGTCGAACATTCGACCAGTACCGGCATCTCGCCATGGTAACCAAAAGTCATTCATATTCAAGGACATATCAACAGCTACGCATGTATACTTGCGAGATGATTCTGTTCGACGCCCTCTTCAGCCGCCTTATACTGGACCTTATCAGGTTCTTGAACGGTCCAGTGACAACAAAACGCTCACTTTGGACATTAAGGGTAAGAAAGTGGTTGTCAGTATCGATCGCGTCAAACCTGCTTTCTTCTCGGAAGTTACTCCTCAACCCTTAGTTCCACCATCTTCACCAGTCACATCCGTTCTTCCTATCCTCAAGCCACCTATAGACAATTTATTACCATCACCCTACGTTACTCGATCTGGACGTCATGTTAAATTTAAACCGACGCTAGATTTGTAAAGAATTTTTATGTATATAGTTGTATTATAATATTTTTAAGACTTTGTTGTAACTTAATGTTTTTATATCAATTCGTTGTAACTCGTAAGTTTTTATTTCTGTATACTTTACTTTTTTATACTCAATGTAAATATGTGTATAACGTCATACTTTGTAAATGTTTTTATACTGGGTTTTCTTTACTCCGTAGGGGGGTGGTGTAGCGTGCTGGCCATAAAAATTGTCTCTGGCCCTTTTACAAAAACAGCGACATATTCGTTGTCACTGCAAGATACAAATTTTTCCTCGACAGAAGTGGACATTAAAAGTTTCGGTTGCAAAGTCAGTGTTTGATTTTATAATAATAACACATTGAACACGCCCCAAAAGCTGCATGCACAAAAGAAGCATGACTTATCGTCACGTTCCTCCTCAGCCGAGCGTGCAAACGAGAGTACGGATAAACGTTAGATCAAAAACTATAGAACGCATCTTCATGCCGTTTTCATTAACACCTGTATTAGTGAAAAACCATAAAGATTTAAGCGCCATACAAACGAAAATAGACCTTATGATGCAAAGGTTAGCAAACAGTTTGGCAGTATAAGGTTTAAAAAAATACTGGATTTATTACAAGATTTGAATAATTATAAATGATGTAATGTATAATTCCAATTATTATGCAAAATGTATTATTACATTATTATTTAATTTTTAAGAACTATTTTTTGTACTAAACCAAGAAATGTCCAACTTAGCTATTGTATTTATACTTTTAGGTTAGAAAAAATATTTTACATTAAATACTGAACTAAATATACATTAAACTACTACAATATGAATATATCAAATTAAATATTGAATAATTTAGACAAATGAATATGATAACAATAGTTTTCAGCCAATTAACTTTACTATTATTCTTTCTCCTTATTTCATATAAAACTTATTTCAAGAAAATATACAATATTTTATCGATCATAAGAAAAAAAAACGAAATATATTTTAAATTAGATATAATTTTTATGAAAATAATATCAAATACATGATAATATAAAAACCATATATAATCTGAATATAATTAAATATATTATTGTGACCATAGATTTATAGACTCATATGGTACATGTACTAAATGTCTTTGCCGATGGCGGGAAATTTAAAAATTTTTAAAAAAGTGCGCTGGGACCAATCTGTCCCAAAGCTAGTCTCCAGGTTAATACATAGAATGATTCTTGGGCAAGGTTTAGGTATAGTTTGTCTTATTATCAAGGCGGGCAACGTCTGCTGAACCCTCTAGCTTAAAATAAAACTTCTAATTAGTTCGTTATTTGCCCGTAAAATTCCCGTTCAAATAATACTTGTAGTCAGGTGAAGCTGTCAAGACCTTGCTAGATCAATAGCGTAGACATTTCGAAGAGAAAAAAAAACGTTCAAATAGGTCCAGCCGTTTCGGAAATTACCCGGAACAAATAAACAAACAGACATATCGACAGAATTAAAAAAAAAATGTTGATATTCGTAGCACCACAGATATATGTCTTCACCAAAAAATATTTATTTGAATACTACATACACTTTATTTTTATAATACGTAATAGATCACAAATCATTGGAAACAAAACTAACGTAGAATAAACTTTTAGAATCGGAACACAAAATAAACTCTGAAAATATTTGCGATAGAAAGTTATCAAGTTACCATTTTTTTTTTATTAACGTGGGGAAATCCCTAACGGATACGCTACCCTCCCGGGGGAGAGGGTAGGTTATGTCCGATTCGCACGGACTAAAACCCCACGGTGTACCGTCCGCCGCATTGGAGGGGCAGCCAGGGATCGAGCATGTTCACTGACCTGAAACTGCCCCTATGTTATCACGTTACCATGGCAACGTATTTAATACCGACGGTAACACGCAGCGGAAGCTCTCAAAATAGCCCGATTTTGAGACATTCTTTATTAGTGCTCCGCTCCTTTTGGTTTTAACGTGATGATATATATTCTATAGCCATCCTCGATAAATTAGCTATCTAACACTGAAAGAAATTTTAAATTGGAACAGTAGTTCTTGAGATTATCGCGTTTAACCATACAAACAAACAAACCCTTCAGCTTTATATATTAGCTTAGAGAACCTACATAGTTTTTGTTTTTTAATTACTTTAAATATCGAGACACCTGGCAGATGTGAAAAATCGAAATTATTCGAGTCGAACGAATCTCAAATTAGACTATAGGTATGCAAGGTCAGTTTGGCAAGAGAGATTGCACATATAGACGTTTCAAATTAAAAGAAAAATCAATAAAAGTAAAAATTACGACTGCTGCACACCTAATAATAAGTAATTTTATTTAAATACCCTGTTCTGACTCTAATAAGCGAATGATAATAGGATTTTTATTAATCTGTGACTAAACTTATTTTTTTATTACCTGAAATAGATTATATAGTATCTAAGTTACGGCAAGCTAACTGCATACTCCATAGGTTAGATTAATGTGGTACAAAACATATCATTTTAAAATATACAAATAAAACAAAAATCAGATTAAAAGTTTATTTAAATATAATATTTCTAATAAAAATTACAACTTTCAATAATACATAGGAAAATTAAATGGAAAAACATAACACTACATTACAAATTATGTCATATGGAATAATAACACTGCCCAATATGTCTCACTTAACCTACAATATTACATTTTTCAATCCTAAAGATTCGATCAAAGTCGCACGAATTTCGACAACCAATTCTCTTTATTAAAAATTAGTATTGCTATTATGATCGAATGGTTAATTATTACAGTGTCTCGTAGTAATTTCAGTTTGCTAACAAGATGGCCGCCATGTTGGTTTTTAAAGTAAGTATTGTGACATCTCTATTGGTAATATCAATCCACTAGATTTTACCAAGCCATATTATTTTTGATGCCATCAATATAAACAATATATGGTCATAGGTTAAAACAATCTTTCATATTACTTGCAGTGTTATTTAAATATGACAAGTCTGCCGTCTCGTTTTCATCGTAAGCCGTCTCTCTCTAACCAAACAAACGTAGTCTGCGTTCATCGAATTTCAATTGCCAAAATATTTGAAACTAGTTTCAATCTTACTTATAAATGAGATACAAATTATTGTAATAAAATTACAATATATATAACCATACTTTAACGGAAAAATATATTTTGCAAGCAATTAAATTAATAACATAGACTACGTTTCTATTTATTTTACAAGCCTCCTTTCTTTTGGGAAATACAAATTAATCAAAAAAATCACACTAGTATTTTATATTGACATTAAATTATTTTAGTTTTTTGATAAACCGTTTTATTAATTGGGTAGAAAACAATGCTTTTTCAATCTCTTTTATGAAGCGAAAGACCTAAAAAATAACTATGTGCTTAACCGATATTGTGATCCTTTAACTGAAGCACAAATTTACTGCGACATATTCTATGAATAAATCTTGTACCAAAAACATAGATATACTAAACCCAGCACGATATAACAATACCGTTATTCCATACAGAAAATGGATACATCAAGAAATTATAATTTAAAGCCTAAAACTCTAAAATGGTGACTATATTATAAAAATTTGTTTTTGATGGTATTTCAACACCTCTATGTCAGACAGATATACTAGCATTTAAATTTCTTTTTAAATGACACAAACAGCACAATTGTTCACTCGCAAATTTGGAAAGAAGAAGTTGAATTGGAATGCATTAATTAAAAAAAAAATCATATACTACTCCCACACATAAGAAATATAGCGATAAATTGGTATTAATTATTAGAAAAATTAATAATGTATTATATTATTTCTACAAAATGTCTATAATAAATTATTGAAGAAATCATAGTACGCTTGATATAACATTGTCCGTTATTATTATTTGGCCAGTGTTATCACAATGTGTGAACAAGCGAGTGTTATGCAACAACCAATACACATAAAAGAGACAGCATTTATATTGCTAACACTCAAAGTCAAGGTACAAAAAATAAATGCAAATTTCATCATCAAAGCCTTGTCTCAAATTGCACTGAGCAACAACAATTTTTTTTGTACAACAGAGTTATACACAACTATTGTTGTACTAAAACACAATACCATAATTAACTATTAATATATAGTATGTGTTGCCATGTACAATAAAAAATTCTAATAAATGGTACTTTTTTATTCCAATGTTTACTTTTACTTCCACACCGGTGATGACTTCATCATTTACTATTCCAATACAATTTGCTGTAGGTATCTTGTTCTTGAAAAAACATAAAACAAGGAACAACATCTTCAATGTTAAAATGTTAACAACAAATGCTTTATAATATTATCCAAATGCTGTGTGGGAACACAATTATAAATATCAATTGATCTATATATGTAAAAATTCAGACAGATTCATATCATTATGTATTATTTTCGAATGACTTGTATTTGATATGCTGTAATTTCAATATGATATATTTGACACCATGTGTTTTTTAATAGGACAGCTACATCGATCTTCTAATACAGCTGTAATGAATTTATAACAGGTTACAGTACTGAGATACTTTATTCGGAGAATATCAGGCAAATTGTGTTGATGTTAATCACTCCATAAAACTCATTAGTTCTCTAACCCCTCAGCTTACCTTTAAAGACCCAAATCTTAAAATGGTGAATTATATTTTTAAAAATATAACCTAATTTTCAAAATTATAATTTCATAATTTGTTACTGTTCAAGTTTATCAAATTTTGTAATAAATCGGATTTTTTTAAACTTATGCTGCAAACAGTCTGTTGAAAAGTGCAGTAAAGTCTACGATCCTATTCGTTTGTACGTAGTAACTCTTACGGTATTATCACAAAAAAGTTAAATGCGTTTTGAATACTTGCTTTAAAACGGTTACGTATTAAATGCACTGCGCTTGCTGAATGTTCGCCATCTTGCTCTTTTGTCTCGCTTTGGTTAGGTTAGGTTAGACTTGCGAAAAAAGGATAACGCGAACTTGCCTCGGGCGAGCGGTGCATTTAGTACGAAACCTTTTTAAAACAAGTGTTTAATACGTATTTAACTTTTCTGTAATAACACCGTAGGCCAAGGTTTAAAAAACTTCTGTATACAAGAAAGAAATGAGACATAAAGATGTGAACCGACCATCAAACATTAAAAATATGTATGGACTTTGTACATTTAATAAAATTGGGAACATCGAACTGCGTATAAATAGTATTTTTATTAATAGTCATTTCTAGAAGTATATTTTTTAAATAGTAATGTAATTTTTATCATAAATGAAAAATTCTATATATTTTTATATCAGGACTAGCTGCTACCCCGACTTTACGCGTGTCTACTAATGAAGAATATGAGACCAAATCTTCCGTTTACAGTATGACCATGTAAGGAATGGAATTGTAACTGAACTGCTGATTCTCAATTCTGTGAATATTTTTATATCGTCTCCTATCTCATTCACTCCCTTGTTTGTGTAAAGATTTTTAACCCATATTTTTCAATTATTTATATGAGTTTTCAAACACTTTCCTTCATACAAACCTTATCCTTACAATTACAAACAATAAGAAAAGAGGCGAATGAGTCGTTACATGTATGTGGCAAAAAAGCCCGTGATAGTGACTCGCTTCTGCGCGTCGCGTTTCGGGATCAGCCTGTGCATATCCAGTACCGGGTGACTTTCGTCATTATGGCCGGCATGACAGCGGCGACCGACGATGGATAATCTGTCTCTCGGTGGTTGCCGATGTTTTTGGATTGTACTATGCTTAACATTAGGCATAGTGCAGTCACTATGTCGTGCTTCAATAAAAAACAAAAAACACATTTTAAAATAAGCTAAATCCAATTTTTATTGTACTCATTCACACTCATCTATTTTCCTCTATTTAATTTTAAGTTATTTTTTTTAATTCTCTCTAAGTACTTAAGTTACGTCATTTTTTATGTCGGAAATGTTTTGTTGAACAATTTTGCATATCTATACTAATTATTATAAAGATGTAAAGTTTGTGAGTTTGTGACGTTGTAGGGGGTAATCTCAGGAACTACCGGTCCGATTTGAAAAACTCTTTCAATTTTATATAACTTACTTATCGAGAATGGTTATAGGCTAGATATGATGACGCTAAGACCAATAGGAGCGAAGCAGCATTGAATAATGCTTAAAAATCGGAGGTTTTTTTCTCTTGAGAGCTTTCGCTGCGTGTTAACGTTAGCCCAGAGTATCCATTCCACGAAAACGAAGTCGCGGGTAGAGCTTAGTATTGAAAAAAAATTCAAGACACCGCATCCAATATATATCTTATCTATATTATTGAAATAACTTTTCCAAGAATAAAATATCGCCAAATAAAATATAGCAATTTACTATCTAATACTATTTTTTATACGCAGCTCGATTTTTCTCCAATTGTATAGATATAATTAGAATTTATATTAAAAACACTCTACGGAGTGAAGAGAAGTATTGAAATTTGTTCGAAGACTTTTCAAAATATTACCTAAACTTTAGAGATATGATATATAATGTGATACTTATTGTTAAAATCTGTATACGAACATAGTTAAAAATAGACACACAATAACTTAACGATCGTGGGACCGGATTGAAATAGACTCGGAAGTTTGTCCGAATTATACTTCCAGAGTTTTCCACGATCCTTCATTAAAAGATATATAAAACATTTTTTTTTTTTTTGGTTTTTAGCCTTAGCCAAAGTTGTCAAATCTTAAAATATTGTTAGCAGACGACTATATAAGAACTGTCCGTACTATTGACCTGCCACGCCATTCGTCGAACTTATCGTCCGATCTCGGCTGATCGTATATTAGTTGAATGCTATTGAAGGAGTGTCGGTCGAGTCATAGAGGGTTCCGTCCGATTATGACGTATAGTTGTACGGTCTTTGCCCACGCGAAAAACTTTAAAAAATTACAGACTGGAGAACCGGGTTCTGCGTATAATCACCGGTGCCCCTAATTACGTCCGGAATGTGGATCTCCACAGGGACTTGGAGATGCCATCCACCTGGGCGTATATAAAATCACTCACGAGTAGTTATTTCGAGAGAGTTGCGAATCATCTCAGTCCGTTAGTGGTATCCGCCGCAAACTACGAACCCGTACCCAACGCTGGGCGATATAAAAGACGTCCGCGACACATTTTTACCGACCCTCCTGATTCAATCACGTCAGCGAACTATCAGTACCCGCCTGTCCCTCGAAACAGAGCGTGCTCACGCCCACGCCCGCGTAACCATAGATCACGCCGCTATGGTCTGGGGGTAAATCTCGCTCCCGCACACCCGATTAGGCTTCCAACGAAAGCGGCTCAAGCCTAGGTTCGATCACTCGGTAGGGAGCCATTGAGTGCGTTGCTTGCGCGATACGGTAACACAAAAATATACATCACTGCTACAACACTACACGATCACCCCCACACACGTGCACGCCTACACGCTACACATTAAAGTGGAAGGGTTTACTTTTTTCCCTTATCGAATTGAAAAAACTCAATTTTTCGATAATAAATGTATGGAGGAGTTGTTGAGGCGTGTATGCTTGGTACACATATACGTTTCAACAACTCATACATATATGAATAGTTAGCTAGGTTAGCTAAGATAGGTCGCGATTTTGCATGCAACAGGCAACAGCTAAGCCGAGGTGTGCCGTGCACCCTTGAGCTGGTTGCCAATATAAAATCGGCTGAGTGCCTTAAGCGCTCGCCTTAGTAGCCCGGTGAAGCTGTTAAGACCTTGCTCGGTCGTCTCTCTTGAAGGTTGTATTAAGTAATTGTTGTTGTATACTGCGAGTTCTTTCCGATTCACATTGTTATTTCTATTTCTCTAGGTTTTTATGATTAATTGTGTTACTCGAGTTATTTAATTATTGATATGTGTTTTCGTATTGATATTTGTGTTTAGTTTTGTTTTTATATTAATTCACTGTTTGTATCTAAAAATATATATACGCATCCGTGAGGCGCGTATGATAATGTGATTGTTTCTATCGTTAAAGTATACGCGTATTTAATAGTTTATACTTAATTTACTTTAACTCATGTTGTTGTATTCAAGGCAACAACTCAAGCCGAGGTTCAGCCACTTTGGGACTCTTGAGATAGTCATCACTCACCTGAGTGTTTTAAACAAAAAGCCAAAAGCTAAAAGCTCGAGGAAGCTGTTAAGACCCGTCAGCCTAACAGTGGTTAGTCCTTTGGAAAAGTCCCGAGTTCTATTATAATTTGGTTATTGTGTACAAGTGAAATGTATGGGAAATAATACCACGGAGTATGGATTCCGACTTGACACAAAAACTCCCTAGAAAGTTCTAACAAGGGGACCACCATCCTGTCAGAACATTGAAATGATCCGAACAAACTTGTAATAACATTACCTACTCGACAATGGCAGTAATAAATTACTAGAAGATTGGCTTTCAAAAGCCAAATAAAAAGTTGTAAGTGAACTGTAGTGTAATTATATGATAGCGAATCTATTTAAATCTCGTATGTAGATGCAACAGTAGTATCACATTACCTATCACTATCTCTTTCAGTTAGGTGTGGTGTGAGCGAGATGGCTATACGATGATTACGAGCGGCAGGTCGCGGATCATAAAGAATGCTGGGGCGGCGCCGCCCTCGAAGCTGCCAAACCGCCCGCCTCCAGCCGGGGCCAGTCCACGAATTCCTTGCCATGTCTATAAAGTCATTAAAACATTGTTATTAACTAGTTACCCACCCCGGCTTTACACGGTTGTAATAAAGAAGAAAATGAGTTCAAACCTTTCATTCACAGTGATACAACTGTATCTTCTCTCTCTCTCTCACACACACACACACGCGCGCACACACACATCGCACACACACACACACACACACACACACACACACACACACACACACACACACAC
>JACEII010000671.1:0-15489 GCA_014332785.1 Antheraea mylitta
CGGACCACATTGTTATGTATTGTTTAGTTTTTATATTTTTAAACTATTCTGTTACTTTATTATCAACGTTTTACTATTCGTTTACTATTCCATATGTAATATATGTCATAGACCAGCAGTGACAACACTATACCACGTATATCACAGGTACTAAAGATTTTTTTTTGTGGCTTCGTAGCCATTTTCATTTTTTTTACTGCAGTAAGTCCGCAGTCAAATGGAGCAAAATTAACTCACTATATTGTTTACAATATTATATGGAATGGAACGACAGTTATAGAGACATAAAAACCTCTTTACACAAATACACTATATTACACTTTTAAGTGACTTCTCAATATAATTCAACAAGTTGTCATAAAAATTTAATGTTTACTGTACATCTGCAGTAAAATTCTCTTTTTTTGTTAATTATAAAAAATATAATATTTGGCACATAAATATAAAAAGGTTGGTTACCGCTGGATTAGACGCGAATTTACAATTACAAGCGAATTTATTTACGAAAATTAACGGTCATTATGAATAACAATTTTCCTAAAGTAAAATATTTTATAAGGTCCATAATTCAAATGTTCAAAATGAATATAATTCCAATCTTCAATCCTTACGGATTATAAAATAATTTAGATTAGTTACAATTGCTACTGTTGCTTCTTATGCATAGTAAATGATGTTGTGGTTTATTCGTTTTTTAAATTATCATATTGCTTTAATCCTAAATATTAAGGGATGATATGACCCAAAAATAATATGCTCATACAAATAAATAAACATTATTAAATATTCGGGATAGTCAACCTGCTAGAACACGACTAGAAATTTCCTTACGTACTATAATTAATTGTCTGTAAACGAAAATAGTTACTCATAGTTAAATCATCAACTACCATAAATAAAAAAAATAGATTGTTTACATTCTTTAAAATCATAATCATAATGGGAGTTGGAAACCGTTTATGTACTATTGTGTCTCCGATATACAATCTGTTAATTCAACTCAAATGAAATTCCAAGGAGGATAAGTTATTAACTTCTTTAAAAAAAAACTAAACATTACAAAAACAATATCTTTATATTATATATATATTACTAGCCTCTGCCCGCGATTTCATTCGCGTGGAATAGATACATTAACACCAACACTATGTTAGCAGCAGTTCTCAAAAGAAAAAAACATCCCGATTTTGAAACATTTTTCATCTGCGCTCCGTTCCTATTGATCTTAGTGTGATGATATATAGCCTAAACTATTTTTGATGAATGAGCTATATAACATTGAAAGAATTATTCAAATCGGTCTAGTAGTACCTGAGATTATCCCGTACAACGCCACAACATCATAACGTTACAAACTCACAAACTTTACCTCTTTATAATATTAGTATAGATTTGCTTAATATAGAATAAGTTACCCTTACTATAGAATAAAATGACCGTGTAATATCGATAATAATTATTACCTTGATCAACAAACCACGAAATAGTTTGAGAGTAAAAATTTTACCTGTCCCTGGCTGGTATGCATTCTAGTGATGCTTTGGATTTGGTCGGCACCTCCGACATTTCCTCGCAATCCTTAAGATATTGTGCCGGGACGCATATTTTATCTAAAATAAACGAAAGTCTAAGTGAATCGTACAATCAAGAATGATATGGGTGAATATAAATTCTACAATCACTGGTACAGGTTACAAGTCGATAAAAGACTTAAGTTTTATTTCTTCTGTTATCAGAATAAAATTTCTGATGACAATGATTATAGGGTACTTTCAGTTTTTTTTTATTGAAGCACGACATAGTGACTGCACTATGCCTGATGTTATGGATAGCACAATCCAAAAACATCGGCAACCACCGAGAGACAGATTATCCATCGCTGGTCGCCACTGTCATGCCGGCCATAATGACGAAAGTCATTCGGCACTGGATATGGACGGGCTGATCCCGAAACGCGACGCGCAGAAGCGAGTCACTATGACAGGCTTTTTCGCCATATATATGGTTGTTGCGACCCAGTCAGGCTGTAAAACCCTACCACCCCGCTTTCGCAACTGCCTCGTTCGTTATTCAGCAGGGTGCACCACGTGCAGGTGAGGTTGGCTTGGGTGTCTCAAGTCTTAAAATGTTACTCGACACCCCTTACACCCCAATATAATATTCCCATATAGTAAATTCAACAAATTATTGTTATTATAAATAAAGATATACTACATAGTTCCGTGTACAAAAAAATATTAACCGCCGGTGATAATGTTTTGTACAAAAACTCATAATGCGCGATAATTACAGTAAGTATACAAATGTACTATTACCCAAATAGAAGAACTTGACCTTTACTTACGAGTACATGGATACGCAGATAACATTATTGTATGTTTAGTTATTTTTCCCGAGTGTAAAACAACTCACACAATATGAAAAGTATGGATAGTAATGATGATATAGAAATGTATACACTGAATAACAAGATATTAGGAATAAAAAATTTGAGGCTCTATGGTAAGTTGCCTTTGCCTCTTCTCTGTAAGAAAGACATCAAATCGAATAAAGAGACGTTTCATTCTAAAACAATTTGTATGTAACAATAAAAAACTTTACATTATTTAAAATGAATAAAAGAAATATATTTTTTTAATGAAAACCGTTAAATTTGTACAACAGTATATAATATTGATAAACCTAAATAATATTGACGTACATAGATCTTTGGCATTTTAAAGTTTGTTAAAAACCTAAATAAATAGCTGAATAACCTTAATCTATGATTAAAATCTAAACCTGAAAAAAATCACATAGGATTTAACTCTAATGAAATTACTACATTGTAATTTGATAAAGAAAAATATTTGAATACTAAATTATTGCACCTTTTTCGTGTTACTTTCCAATTTTGTTACAAATCACATAATTTCTAATAACATATATCTCTTGACTACTTGTACTTATACCTACTTCACAGATGTTACGTAGAAAATTATGTACAAACTTTTTGTTTGTTATATAACCACAGACTAAAAATAAACGATTCTTCGCGGCTATCTATAAATGCAAACATTTTAAAGTCAGACTTTTGCATTTACAATAGTCGCTGTTTTTAGTTTTTATTCAAATATCCAATATTTTATTCTATTAATTGATTAAATTAAAACATTTCTTTACATTTGTGATAAGTTTAGATTACACGAGCAGGGTTCGTGTAATTATTCTTAATAATAAATTATTTCTTAGTGAAATTTGATAACTTGTAAATTACAACTACTGCTTTCAGTAATGATTTAATCGAGTACTAACAAATTTCCGTGGTTCCATACACTTTAATAAGAACAAATTATAGGACTTAAGCTGTAAATCGGATCAGTATAGGAGATTAAGTGGTACTTTAAAAATATTTACAAACTTAACCTCTTTGTAATGGTTAGTCTAGATTAAATTTGATTTATACAAAAAATATAAAAAATGACATACATGACGATTTTGCCGCGTACACACTAACATAGGTCAGGGCTAACAAAACGAAATGTCTGAAAGCCATGGTCAAGGCGACCAGCTTCTGACTTCCAATAAACACTACTGATTGTTGGACCCACGGCTTCTTTTATATATCCGTATACTATCTTTATTGTTATCACATATACCTAGAGTTATAGAAACGGGTACACAGATTGACGCTGATGCCTTTCATTGTTCGAGAATTCAATGGTATTCGTCTTGTATCAGTAGTCGGAATGGAATTGTAATTTGGTTATTTGACCGACGATAGACATGTTTAACCTACTATGAATTATGTATTCTAATAATATTAGACTATGTTTGCATGTAGCCATTTAAGTTTGCGTTTACACAGGCGTGTTTTATATAATACTAGCTGTTACCCGCGGCTCCGCACGCGTTTTTTCAATATATTAAATAAATGTAAAATTGTGATTAGATGTGTAAAATTACACAAATACTCTTTCAAAAATATTTGTAAGTATGACAGGCACATCATCTACAGTAACATATTACGCTAGTACATGTTACCTACATGTACATTATATATGTGAATAGTGTATCGAATGGGATGGGATTTATCATAAGCCACATAGCTGGAACTTTAAACTACTATTACTTTGTCTTATTATTAGAGCGGGTATCGTCTGCTGAACTCGGTAGCTTAAAATAAAACAGCTAATTAGTTAGTTATTTGCCCGTAAAATTCCCGTTCATATATTACTCGTAGTCCGTTGAAGCTATTAAGACCTTGCTAGGTCAACAGCGTAGTCATTTCTAAGGAAAAAAAACCGTTCAAATAGGTCCAGCCGTATTCATCAAAAAGTATTTATTTGAATATTATTATACCCACGCTTTATTCTTATAATACGTAATATATCACAAACAAAAATTGGGAACAAAACTAACGTAGAATTTTTGGCTCTATATTGTGTTAAATTGGCGACGTTTTATGTAATATGGTTTGTTTATTGTGCATAAGTTAAATGAATGAAAAATAATACCACGGAGCATGTATTCTGGGGTCTTGAAAATTAAGAAGATAAAAATTTACGAAACATTATATAGGAGATTTGGCGCTTATACCTTTACATTAACTTAGACATAGAAGAAAACTGGGTAGAGAATACATAAGAATTACCTATATTGACAACTTCAAAATTGGCAGTATGGATTAATTCCTTCGCCTGTATTGATGGACGAATATTATTACTACTAACCTTTTAGAATAGCAGCACAAAATAGACTTTAAAAATGTTTGCGATAGCAACGTACTACTTATAATCAAAAATTGGAATTAAAAATAATGTAGGATAAACTTTTGAACAGGAACACAAAATAAACCCTAATAATGACACTGACACGCAGCGGATGCTCTAAAAATAGCCCGATTTTGAGACATTCTTCATTAGTGCTCCGCCCCTATTGGTTTTAACGTGATGATATGTAGCCTATAGCCATCCTCGATAAATGAGCTATCTAACACTGAAAGAAACTTTCAAATCGGGCTGGTAGTTCTTGAGCTTAGCGCGTTCAACCAAACAAACAAACTCTTCAGCTTTATAATATTAGTATAGATACTAAGTAAATGGTACGAACACAGAGATAAATCCAATTTAATTTTCTTTGGCACAACACTGCATATGTTATGTGTTGCACCTTTTAATACGAAAAATCAGTTATAGTTATATTAATTATGGTTTGATTACATATATGGTACCTTCACGATACACGGTTCCTTTAAAAGTATTAATATAACATACGAAAAAACAAGATTATTTTGTAATAAAAAAGAGTAGTTGCAAAACATAATTAGGCCGCACAGAGATTACCTTTGCCTAAATTAATTTCATGCCTATAGTTTTTATCTGTATTCCACTTCCTTTAATCATAAACATACGATATTATGTAGAATACCATCAATATTAGATAACTCAAGGTGAAATAATGAATAAAAAATATGCATTTCTATACTACTATATATCTTTAAAATATACTTTGAAAAGTACACTTTATGTTAACGTTAACTCTATTTTTTTTTAAATCACGATAATTTTTTATTTTGTATATTCAGTTCGAAATTATTTTTATTATTCGTGTGCAATACCTATAATAGAGGTAGATTATGTTATAGTTCAATAATCGTTAATTCTTAGCTTGCTCTGAAATAGCTTAGAGAGACTTAGAGTTAATTAAGCGTAAAATAATATGTAGGTTATTATGAATAACGATTACTTTATTAGAATTTATAACTTCTGGTGTACTTTGAATTATTATTAATTATTTTCAGAATATAGTATTTAAAAATAAATAAAAAAAAATCTTAAAATAACGTAGGTACATACTTCATATTTTTTACAGTAAAAGAGGCTTTATTTTATTTTACTGTCTGTTATTATCATTGCATGACTTAATTAGTATTAAAAAGTTAAGTTTTGGTGTATAATCTGTATTTATTCGTTTGTGAAACGTGTTTACAGTTAGAAATACTTGAATAATTTTTAAGATAAAATATTTTTGCATGACGAAAACTTTGGTGAATTCTTAATATGTGTATTTAATTACTAATGGATTGGATTCATTGTAATCAATGTTTCGCTGCATTAGAACCTGGAATTGCTCTACATTTGACATCATGTGGTCACATGTTTTGCAACAATTGTCTAGACAATGGTTGTTAGAGAATTTTATAATACCTATAATTTATTTTACAATTAAATTACTCATAGAAGTTTCTTGGTTCTAGGTCAAAAAGAAAGTATTTGTTTGGTATGTCGTATGCCGTGTTCTATTATGAAACTTGTTCCAGACGTACGTAATTTTTTGGTATTATTTTTATTGAAGTAATTAGTAGCGTATTTTTGATTCGTTCTGATGAACATTTGATGAACAGTATTCTGCGTTAACCGCGATTGTCCCAGTGTCAAAAATTGTTCTTGGCCCACAGCCGCAGTATTCTTGTTGCAATTCTATGTAACGCAGAGACGCGTCGAGAAGGATGACAACACTTTAATTTACACTCTAGATACATCATCGTCTTGGTAGTGCTTTTTTTTATTTTGCTAAACTTTATTATTTTGTAGATTTACATAGAGTAAATCTACTTATGTAAATAATTTATTCTCAAGAACGTATTCAAATATGAATAGTTCACCTATCTATATGAGGATGTTATCTATATTCCCGTGAAATGTGTTATGGTTTGTCTGTCAAATAAAATATCGAATATTATAATTGAAACAAGAACAAGTACCCATAGTTGCATTCCTTACATTTATGTCTTTTATTTTTAATAACGACTATTGTACATTTATTTTATTTATTAGGTACTATTAGCAAATTCATTCATTACAAATTACTATTATTTGTCCATTCTTACATACTTACTGCATTTATGGTTTTTACAAATGTTTTAGACCCATTATACAGGTAGATGATTTTGTAGCAATAATTTAGGTTTATGTTTATGGATTTCTTTAATGTTTTGGATTTTCGCTTATGTTTGGTTGAAGCGCAGGTATTGAAACGCCAGGACGAACTTTGTAAGTGTTAGATCCACGCTGAAGCTATTACTGGTTTCAGCATGAATGGGTCGGCTCGTCCGGGGTAGTACCACCCTCTCCCAGAAAACCAACGTGAAGTAGCAGTGCTTGCATTGTTGCGGTTCGTTCTATCAGTTAGAGCGCCGGAGGCCCACTTCCTTCCCTCTTTTACACTTCCTCCTCTCCCCATCCCTACCAATGCAGGCTGGCAACACACTTTTTTTTTATTGTAGCACGGGAAAGTGACTGTACTATGCCTGATGGTAAGCATAGTACAATCCAAAAACAGTGGCGACCACCGAGAGACATACTATCCATCGCCGGTCACCACTGTCATGCCGGCCTGCGTAAGTGTCTCTTCACGTTGCGCTTGCAACTCCTCTGGTATTGCTAGTGTCTATGGACGGTGGTCATCACTTAACATGAGGTGTTCCACCTGTTTGTTTGTTTCGTTTGTGTTTTGGGGGAAATGGGTGTAAGAGGATGGGGAGAGGAGATGGAAGGAAGGAGAGAAGAGAGGAGGGGAGAAGAAGGGAGATGGGCTCCCGGTGTTCTCACTAACCGAACGAAACGCAACAATCCAAGCACTGTTTCTTCACGTCGGTTTTCTGTGGGTCGGGTGGTACTACCCCGAGCGAGCCGACCCATCCGTGCTGAAACGAATAATAGTTCCAGAGTGGCTCTACCACCTATACCACATATTGATCCAATCTATATTTAACAGCCTTTTGACAACAAAACCTGCTTGACATGGTTTGTAGTCCGGTGAAGCTGTTAATACCCTGCTAGGACAATAGCGTAGTCAGTTCGAGAAAAAAAAATCGCTTGACATGGCGCTTAAATTCACAATTCTTTGGTTTAAAAACTTTGGTTGCTTTTGGATTACATATTTTTTTTAACTCAGCTGATTTTATTTTGACAAGTAGCTCAACGGTGCACGGTACACGTAGGCTTGGGCTGTTGCCTTGGTTACGCAAAAACGCGAATCAAACTGAACTAATCTAAGCTATATATTTGTACATACAAATACAAAGTTAGTGAAATATATATGTGTACCAAGCATGTATACCTCAATAACTCGTATATGTATTTCGTATCGACCAATTTGGATTACATTCTTTCTTATATTGTATAGGTTTTAAGCATTTGATCACAATCTTATGTGGTATCAAATGATGATGTTTTTTCAGAGGGTAAATACGCTATATCTAGGGACTGACTCTAAACTCTAACTCCTGAAAGCTCTATCTCAGTGACAAGGGCTTAAACTTGTGTCCGTCGACGTGATGTGGCGTGACGACACGCTATGAATTAAGCCATTGTTGATTGTCTAAGACTGTCCTCGCCATCAGGTCCGGTCCAGACACTTTGTCGCGATACAATAAAAATCCATGATACATTTAAAAATACGAATTATAATTTCAGATGAAACAGGAAATACAAGATTATTTTATGGACCCAGAAGAAATAATCAAGAAATCGTGTGAAGTTCTACGGTTTCAGAGACAGCACAGACGAAGATTACTCTCGTATCTTTTGCAGTCGGTAAATTGTTTTTTTTTTTTTTTCAGTTTTATCTACACTTATATTTAGGATATGCTAATTTCATGTTTGTCTGTTTATTATCCTGTTTATGAATAAACTTCTGAATCTATCGCAACTAAATATGGCTAAGAGGTAGCCAAAGAACTGGAGAAGGACCTAAAATAGTTTTATAATGATGTAAAAATTAAGTTATTTCTATCTAAATGAAAATGATAGATCCTTTTTTCGATTATTTTATCTCTATTTTAGTTTTCAGGTCTACAAAAGACATGCCAATCCCTTCCTATATTAATCTTAGTTTATTCACAAAACTGCTTTAGCAATAATGAAAAAGCTTTTTTAAAGTGAATATTTATAACTAATAATTACCACGAACAAAGAAAATAACCACTCGGGAAAATTCGAACGGTTCAACACAATTCTGAAGTTTCTGATATGTATTGTGTTGGCGCGCATTATTGCATAGTCATGTTTCCGAACGTACAAGCATCCCTTCCGCCTCCTTTCTTTTTTTCCTACCAATCATCTGTCACTTACGCCAAGATCCTTACCGCGGACGCAACAAAAAACGCTCTCTTCATACGCAAGAAGGTAGTCACCCATTACTACTATTCTAAAATATTTTGTAAAAAGCGCATAGACACTGATTCATATATAGTGCACAATATATATCGCCGCGAGTGAAGTGAAGTGAAACCAGCAGAATCAACCCCGGTGAGTCCGCATCCCTTATTTCGCAAAAACCCCCCTTTGAACCAGCACCTTTACGCACAAAACATTTTTATGGTCCTTCGTTCCCAGATTATTGATCCTTCTTTCCTAAATTATCCTTTGTATTCCTTATTTTACAATCCTAAATTCGCAACGTATTTCATTTTTATATATACCCACCCGCTTGTCGTTATTTACGCGCCATATCGCATAGTTATTTGATATTTTAACTTTAATTTTTATCAAATTACATTAAAATGGAGCATAGGTCTAATAAGGGAGACTTAGCTGAGGGTTCAGTAAGCATCCTTGCTGAAATATCCCTACTCGAGGGAAAAAAGCAATCATATTTTCTACGCGCAAAAATGATTTTTGAATCTATACCACAGAGTACAGAGGATCGCCAAACGTCTTCTTTTATTAGTAAAGCAACAAATATTACTTTTATGCGCGATGAATATCTCAAAATAGTAGATAATATTAACAGACTTCATTTGAAAATTAATGCGAAATACCTACCAAATTATGAAGCTATTTGGGCATTCGAAGATTATTATTGTGAAATTAAAAACGCTTTAACACGCTTCTCTACGCATACAAACATTAATTCCCATGAGAGTTCAATTCAAAATAATGGAGAAGATTCAAATTTTCGGTTAGAACAATTATCTATACCGGAGTTTTACGGTGAATATGAAAAATTTCCTATGTTCATCGAATGTTATAATTCAATGGTTCACAATAATTCAAATCTAAATGACTCATTACGCGTTAGATATTTAACAAATAAACTCAAGGGTAAAGCTGAAAACATTTGGTTAAGTTTAAGCCCAACCGCAGATAATTATCATTTAATTTACAACGCATTAGTAGAAAAATACACAGACAACCGTGCTATTGCCACTACCTACATTGAAAAAATATTAAATCTAAACTCACTTCATAACGTAACGTCTACTCAATTAGAATCATTTATAGATGAATATTGTACGTCGATATCCGCTTTAAAACAAATAAAAATAGATAACTTATTAGATTTCATATTTGTGCACTTAGGATTACGAAAATTAGACATCGATACCGCTAAACAATTTGAGAATACAATTAGGAAGCAGTCATATCCAACTTATGAGGACTTTACAGAATTTCTACGTGAACAGTTTAAAATATTAAAACGCACAACGCCCTGCAAAAAAAGCATCGCAAGCGTCGCACGGCAGCGCTCTGTCGCTAGTTACGCGAGCGCCCCGCGTGCGTCACAGTCACCGCGAGTCCCGCGCACATTCATTATCAATGAAGGCACAGCGCCTAGTAACAAACATTGTTCATTTTGTAATGCGATTGATCATCAACAATTATATAATTGCCCGAAATTTAAAATTCTTTCGCCTCTTAATAAATATAAACATATAAAATCTATAAACGGTTGTGTAAACTGTTTAAGTTTGATACACACAGTATTTAAATGTAACTCAACTCATAATTGTAAATTTTGTAATAAACGCCATAATACACTTCTCCATATTAATAATTACCGCACATCTACGTCGAGTAATTATCTTCAAAATAATAATTCTTCAGATAATGAAAATGCACAAAATAATTTATTAAATAAAAACGAACAAAATACAATATCTCAAAACTCAACTTCCTTGCTATCTAACTCGACCGTGTGTCACAACATACTTCTTAGCACCGCGCAAGTTTGTGTTCGAGGAGCTAATAACAATAATTATTACACTGTTCGTTCACTGATAGATAACGCATCGCAACGTAATATAATAACTACCGCTTGTTGTAAACAATTAAATTTAAACATAATTCCGCTTTCTAATTCGTTTGTTAAGGGTATCGGTTTATCGTCGCGTCCTATTAAGGGCTATGTAAACTTACAGATTCGCTCAAAAAAATAATAAATTTAATTTTAATATAAACGCATTAGTACTTGATTGTATTACCGATAGGATACCTTTAGATTATATTGATACTTCCGTAATGCAGCACTTAATCAATATTCCGCTTGCCGATGAGCACTGGTATAAACCAGGAGAAGTACAGCTTTTATTAGGAGCACAGCTGTTCCCACATATACTTCTCGGTGGTAAGATAATTGCACCTCCAGCGCCCCCCGCTATAGAAACTGTTTTCGGTTATATTCTTATGGGTGAAGTACCGAGCGCTATTCACGATAATAATAATTCACATCACGACTTACTCCTTAGGTCGCCTCAAGACGATACATCTGCTTCTTTTCTCATATCTAATGATTATTCGTTGGATCGCTCGCTTTCCAAATTTTGGGATCTTGAAGAGATTCCATCGCAAACAATTTTAAGTTCACAAGACATAGAGTGTGAAAAATTATTTTCGACAGCCGTTTCACGCGATTCATCTGGACGTTACTCGGTCGGTTTACCCTTCAGTAGGACTCCACATGAATTAGGTAACTCACGTGCATCAGCGCAACGACGGTTACTATTTTTAGAACGCAAACTTCAAAACAATAACATTCGCGATAGTTATAATAAAGTTTTTAAAGAATATCTCATTTTAAATTATATCTCAGAAATTCCACCAAATACTTCTGAGGAAGGATATTTTATTCCGCATCATGCAGTTATTCGCAGTGACAAAAATACGACTAAAATTCGTCCCGTGTTAGATGCTAGCGCTAAATGTCATAATGGTGTATCACTTAATGATATCTTACATGTTGGCCCAAATTTACAAACAGATATATTTATGCTCCTGCTTAACTTTCGCTTATTTCCAATCGCTGTAACCGCAGATATAAAGCAAATGTATTTGCAAATTTTAGTTAACGAGGAACATAGAAAATATCAAAAGATATTATATCGCTTTGATGCTGCCGAACCCATCCGCGAATACCAGTTTAACCGTGTTACTTTTGGTTTGAAATCAAGTCCATATCTGGCAATGCGTACAATCCGCCAACTATGTAATGACGAACGCGATAATTATCCGCAAGCCGCCGCCATTGCTGAAAAAGATTTCTATATGGACGATCTAGTGTGTTCCATTATTGATGAAGACGCCGCTATAAAAATTTCTAATCAGTTGATTAATTTGTTTAAATCTGGTGGGTTCGAATTATTGAAATGGTCCAGCAACAGTAACGCAGTTTTAGAAAATATCCCTTCCGAAGTTAAGCTATCTCCTGTTGAATTTGATAAATCTGAAACGCATAAGATATTAGGCTTAGAATGGAATCCTTCCGATGACGTATTTATATTTAAAGTCAATGAAGATACTCGTGACTGTACTAAACGCAATATTCTCTCGCTTATTGCACGTTTATGGGATGTTTTGGGGTTAGCAGCACCTGTCGTGCTTTTCGCAAAATTATTAATCAAACAATTGTGGCTTGAACGTGTTAATTGGGACGAAAATCCGCCCGCTCATATTATTAATTTATTTGAAAAACTTAAATATCAGTTACCGCTTCTTAGTTCTCTTAAAATACCACGCCACTTGCAAGTGTTTAAAGACTCGCTTGTTAATATTGTAGCATTCGCTGACGCAAGCCTTAAGGCTTATGGCTGCGTCATATATTTACATGTGACCGATCCATATGGTAACATACATGTACGCTTAGTTTGTGCAAAGTCTAAAGATTCACCAGTTAAAATAGTCTCTTTAGCACGCCTTGAATTATGCGCCGCTGTGTTAATGTCTAAATTAACAAAAACTGTTAATGACTCTTATAACGCTCGTTTTAAGATTAATAATATTTTCGCATTTTCGGATTCAGAGATAACTTTGTCCTGGATCAATTCGTCTCCGCATCGCTGGAATATTTTTATTAGTAACCGCATCGCTAAGTGTCAGGAAAATTTAGATCCTAAACATTTCTTTCACGTCGCAGGCTCAGAAAATCCTAGTGATTGCTTGTCACGAGGACTTTTACCTGAGCAACTAATTTCTCATAATCTGTGGTGGCAAGGTCCTCCGTGGCTCCAGTTTCCTGTATCTACTTGGCCTCTTAGATCTGTAACCTCCACTAGATTAGAAGAACTACCTGAACATAAATCCGTTACTGCTACAACTATTAGCTCTACTCCGCAAGTTCTTTGTGAACTTTCTCTCAAAATTTCTTCGTATAATAAATTACTACGCGTCATTGTTTATATTCTGAGAGCTTTACGCATTTTACATCGACCGACTAATTTTCTAGTTAAGGCAAACGATTTAAATACCGCTGAAAATTACTTAATTCGCGCAGTTCAAAATAATAATTTTTCTGATATCATTCACCGCTTAAATAATCATAAGTTACCTCATGGCAATTTAAGAAAACTTGATCTTTTTCTAGACGAAAACCGAATCATAAGAGTTGGAGGTCGCTTATCGAATTCCAACTTACCGTTTGACGCTCAACATCCGATTTTAATGCCTAGAAAAGACCACGTAATTTTTCTTTTAATTGACTATTATCACCGCGCACACTGCCATACGGGCGCTCATTTGCTAAGTTCAATTATTCGACAAAGATTTTGGATAATTTCCGCTAGAAATGTAATACGGCAACGCATACACAAATGTAACTTTTGCTTTAAATGTGCACCTGTACTACCAAGTCCAAAAATGGCTGATTTACCATCATATCGGGTTCGAGAAACGAAAGCTTTCGTACACACTGGTGTAGACTACTGTGGACCTATTAATATCACTCTATGTAGGCGCAGAGGTCAAAAGGGTCAAAAGGCATATATTTGTTTGTTTATATGTCTAGTCACAAAAGCCGTTCACATCGAATTAGCACCTGACTTAACGTCGGATTCATTCTTAAACGCATTCAAACGCTTCATTTCCCGCAGAGGCCCAGTCGCTAACATATACTCCCATAACGGTACAAACTTTATTGGGGCTAAAGCAAAGCTCGATCAGCTATACAAATTTCTATCATCGCAATCTTATTCAAAAATAATCGAGGAAGAGTTAGCTACTCGTCGTATTCAGTGGCATATGATTCCACCTCGCGCACCCCATTTCGGTGGAATTTGGGAATCGAATATAAAAAGTTTAAAAACACATTTATCGAGAGTTGTAGGTACTCAGCTATTAACGTACGAAGAACTGTCAACCGTTCTTACGCAGATAGAAACGATTCTGAATTCGCGTCCATTGTCGCTTTTATCAGAACATCCTTATCAGGAACCGCTTACTCCAGCGCACTTTATAATGGCATCTCCGCTTACATTTTTGCCTGCTTGCAATGTAACTGACGAGACTTCTACAAGTCTCGTTTGCAGAAAACTATTGCTAGATCAGATGGTACAATCATACTGGAAAAAGTGGCATTTGGAATATTTACATACCTTGCAAATAAGACAAAAATGGCATGACAAGAAATCTAACGCTATTCAAATAGGAACCGTAGTAATTATTCATGAAAACGATATCCCACCTTTACGTTGGCCGATGGGAGTCATAGTCGAAGTATATCCCGGGTCAGACGGCATTACTAGAGTTGCCTTAGTGAAGACCGCCAGTGGTTATTTAAAACGCCCTGTAATTAAATTAAGTCTACTACCTTAAGTCACTACCTTCTCAATAATTTTCGCATTTATTAATTTTATTTTCGCACTTTTCATATATATAATCCGCATATTTTAATATTTTTTCGCATATCAACATATTCGCATTTACTATAAGGTAACGTTTGGTACTAAACCTCTTACTCTGTGAAACGCATTTAAAAGTTTAACGCATTCTTTTTTTTGTATTTGTTTTTTGAGAAAATTCATTTTCTCAACGCGGGGGAGGATGTTGGCGCGCATTATTGCATAGTCATGTTTCCGAACGTACAAGCATCCCTTCCGCCTCCTTTCTTTTTTTCCTACCAATCATCTGTCACTTACGCCACGATCCTTACCGCGGACGCAACAAAAAAAAACGCTCTCTTCATACGCAAGAATTGGTAGTCACCCATTACTACTATTCTAAAATATTTTGTAAAAAGCGCATAGACACTGATTCATATATAGTGCACAATATATATCGCCGCGAGTGAAGTGAAGTGAAACCAGCAGAATCAACACCGGTGAGTCCGCATCCCTTATTTCGCAAAAACCCCCCCTTTGAACCAGCACCTTTACGCACAAAACATATTGTGTTTTAGGCCGAAATTGACAGACCCGTTTCTACTCTTGGGAAGAGCCCTTCCAAATTGAACGCT
>JACEII010000672.1:0-15484 GCA_014332785.1 Antheraea mylitta
TTTTTATTGTACAAATATACTTTTATTGAGTATATCTATAGATTTATATATTTACATTAAGACGAACCCATTTAGGGTCAGACAATTACAATATTTGGATCGTATTCTTCTAAAAATCTTTTTACTTATTTGATATTCTAAATTCAAAATTTTAAATATGAGGAAGAGCGCTTCGACTAGTAGTCCTCAGACGCGGAGCGAAGAGCAAAGGAAGCTAAGTGGGCCGGAAGACGACATTAAGCTTAGAGAATATGCTACACAGCTTTTTAGAGAAATAAAAGCGCAAATTAAGCTATCTGGAAATCTAAAAACAAGTATTAAAGAGACCATTAATGAGAATGCCGCAAAACTATACGAAATAATAGAGAGATATCACGAGGCCTACCTGCGACAGAAAACAGCCATTGCAAAATTACAAACTATACTTGCTAAAAGCGAAACGCCGAGCTCCGTACAGGAAATCCCTAAAATGTTGGAGCAAGATAGCTGCAAACAATATAACTAAAGAGGAAGTGATAGACACAGTACGGAAAGAGATCCGAGAAACACAAACACAACATGTTAAAGAGTTAAAAGAGATCTTAAAAGAGAAAATCGGCAAGGAAGGGGCATATAGCTCGGAAGGTAAACTGGAAGAGATGAGTAAAGAAATAAAAGAACTAAAAAACACACTGCAGGCAGTGACAAAGAAGATAGGTTCTGAGAAAACTATTGAGACCTGCAACTCAAAAAGTCTGGGAATCTCGGAAAGGAATACTATTATAAATCTACCCCCTCCAACCTACTCGATAATTGTATCATCTAAAGAGGACATAGACACCAGTGGAGATGTTTTGGAAAAAATAAAGAAGGCTGTGGATCCCATAAACACGGGGTTGAAAATTGAAAGGGCAAGGAAGGCCAAAAACCAGAAAGTGGTAATAGGCTGCAAAACAAAGGAAGAGAGAAGTGCGATAGCGGCTAAAATCAAGACTTCGGCACCAAGTTTGCTCGTAGAGGAGGCAAAAAACAAAGATCCTCTAATCATCATCAAGAACGTGCTTAATATGAATACTGACGAGGAGACGATAAAATTAATAAAACAACAAAATAAAAAACTATTTCATAACATTCAAGAAGAGGATTACAGAATCGGTATAAAATACAGAAGGAAAACTAGAAATCCAAACACGTGCCATGTCGTGCTCCATGTGTCCCCAAAAGTGTACACTGCAGTGATGACGGAGGGCAGAATATACTTGGACCTGCAGAGAGTGAGTGTCCAGGACCAGTCCCCGTTGATCCAGTGCACTAGATGCCTGGGGTACGACCATGGCAAGAAAGCATGTACGGAGATTCAAGATCGATGCAGTCACTGTGGCGGCACACATACAAAAAAAAAACTGTCCAGTGTGGAAAGAAGGTGGAGTTCCAATATGCAGAAATTGTCTCAACGCAAAAATAGAACACGCCGATCACAATGCCTGTGATAATTTATGCACTATTAGAAGACGCTAGGATGCGATAGCGCGCTCCAGCACCTCATATAGTTAAGGAAACTGATAAGCTCCTGGGGAAGATACAAAGTGAGAAAAGCGAAATTTAAAAATAAATAAATAACCAAAAAACTTAACAAAATAACATTTAATGTCATTCATACTTCGCAAAGGAAATATGGAAGAACATAAAAATAGCAGCTAAAAACAATTATAAACATAAATAATACAGAATAAATAAAATACAAATAACATAAAATACAGTGATAATGAATTAGAAAAAACACAATGACTCCGAAAATTTGTATCGAACACAAAAAAGCGAAATCAGAGTCCAACTGCTAGAACGAACAGTAAATATAACAAAGGAAGAAATAAAACAATAAAGAAATTATGGGTACAAAAACAAAAATAAAGTAAAGAAAAATGTAATGTAATTACTTAAAAGTAATTGACATTAACATACACGAATAAAGGAAATAAAAAGAAAATAGGTAGAAAAAATAGAAATAGTAATACAAATCAAGAAACTACAGAAATAGGCAAATTGAGGTTAATGGAATAATAAGTGCAATATATAAATATAATAATAATAGAGGAAGCAACAAAACAATAGGAATAAATCAAATAGGTGTAAAATAAATATACTACGGAGAATATGTTAAGCAATTACTAGCACGTAATTGAGTAAGACATAATAAATAAATATAGAAATAAATCGGTACCAAGACCTACTTAGAGAGACAAATAAAGGAAATCAATATTGAACGGAATATTAGATAGGGAAGTGAACCGACTATGCAAAATTATAAAGCAAAAAATAAGGGAAAGTAGAACATGGGTGTTACCACAGATGGAAAACACATAAAAGCAAGATATACAAAATAAACTAAGGATAATTAGTTAGAAACCTACAGAATGACGGACAAATAGCAATAAATAATAGCAAAGCGAAACATGCAAAAAAGAAAACATACAAAAGTAAATCAGTAATCGACAAAGGTATAAACAAACAAGATAAAACGAAAATATAGATAAAATCCCAAGTAATAATATGTGAATAACTTAAATCTGAACAAAGTCTCGGATTACCCGTGTCTGAGGGCAAAGCGCAGTAGCTGCCACCAAGGCAGCTGTACTAAAAAAAAAATAGGAAGATATCTTTACAAACTCCAGTAAAGCTAGACGATATCTCCGAACAAAGCTTGTATCGATATCGACAATTCCGGAAAAGAATTTTAGAACAAAGTAACATCCAAGAAACGGAAACCACAAGATCTACCAGAACATTTTCTGTAGGTACCAGAGACAAGATGTAATCCAAGCAACGTGAAGGTCGACCACAGCATTATTTTAGCGACTCTATCAAAACCCGTCTCCAAATAGTCGCTGAAGCACGGGGGGAGGTGTTACACCATCGTACCGCACAGACACAACCAAGTTACAACACAATTCACCTATTAATTGTAACCATTGCGACACATCTACCTGCAGCATTGGACTTTCGTCACCACCCGGGGGCCGTGAGGCTCACCTACATTGAATCAGATTGGAAATCACTCTCAGTTCAGACTTCAAACTATAGTGTCTACTCTTAGGGTTAGTTACGGTACTATCCGTTCTTACATCGAACAGTTGTTTACCTAAGTAAAATGTATTCATTTGATATTAAATAACTTTTAAATAAAAGTCCATTTTTTTAACGCTCGCGTACGCGCCCCACATAACTAGATGATAAATATATTATTTAAGGTAGAGTGAACGAGAGTTAGCGCGTAACATCATTTGTCAGACAAGGATAGCGAGTGCGCTTTTAAGTGGCTTTGAAGCCATTGCGCATGCGTCGAATGTTAGTGTTCTTAACCACCGGGGAGTAATAAAGACGACATATAATATATACTCCAAAAATATGTCATTTTTCTCAAAACGACAAATTTACAAATTACAACAAAAAAGTCATATTAATGTAATATATTTTATATTGGTGGTAACGCCATCTATTATTCCTAGTATATATTATTTCCTCTTCCCGCTTCTGCATATTTTATCTATACTTTCGCACGCTATTTTATCTATGTATTCTATTTTAACCCCTTCCTCTCCAAAAGGAACGAAACAAAATATACTTACTCCTCCACCTACTCTCCCCAAACCGCTTCCGAGAACACACGCCATTCGCACGCAAAATTAACATATCTAGTGATTTCCAATTTCATCAGTGTAAGTACTACCGGAACAGTATTAATCGGTAAAAATAGTGTTGTAATTTGTGGTGGAAGCAGAACCAGCCAACGACCCGGTAAGTTCCGTTTCTAACTCCTACCGCTAAATATCTGTATTTTCACAACAATTTCCATCAATTGGTTTAAGAAATAAATAAATAAAATCAAGGTGACTTAAGTAAAAGAAAATTTTGCGAAAGTACTGTTTGAAAATTTTATTACATTTGATTCAAGTATTTAATATTTCCGTAACTCTTATTTAAAAATCTGAATCATCGAAGCTTTCAGTTACATCTCTAACAAATATTAAAATCATCGTCATTATCGGAAGCTTTATTTATGGAATCACATAGCACACTAGGAACCATGTTGGTTTTAGAGTACCATCTAATAGCCAGCCATTATTTTCAGGGCTGAATTCGACGCAGTCTGTTTTAGTGGCATTTAACCATATCGAATTAACAATTTTTGTTTCGAAGATTTCCAGCATGGTGGAATGTGCGTTTAGTCCAAACCTTTAATTATTTTCATACATTTTCATTATTTTGTTTGGAAGCGTACATTTTGTTAAATAATAAAAATCTTTCGGTATTTACACTTTGACACTTTGGATTTCCATACATAAGGTACGTAAACTCTTGGATTGCATTAATTTTGTTTTCATTAAAGATATCAGTAGGATTCGTTAAAGACGCAAAAACTTGTTGATTTTCTGGATGCTAAATAAATAGCTTCAAGGACCGAAGATTCCCTTTGTTGAAAAAGGCAGCCGTGTAGTCGCAACCTGTGTAGGCGTGAAAAATGGGAAGAGCAATACATAGTGTAAGTTAATGAACTATTTGCCAACCAAATATGCAAATTAGAAAACTTATGCATATTACCTAGTAAAATTATTAAAACGTCAGTGTATGTTGATTTTACCAAAATTAATGAATTTTCAGGTACTCTATACTATGTGGAAAATAATTTTTGTATTCGTTTAATGTTTACATAATTCAGTTTCTTCAGTATTCACTACTGAATTGTCAACAGAACAATATGAAAAACATTGCTCTTCAAAAATAACTTTTTTTTTCCTAATATTAGAGCAAAAGTATCATCGAGCCAATGGTTAGCTAAGAATTTTACGAGGATTTCTTTGAAACGAACATTGTTCAAGCTTTTAAAAAAAATATTGGGTCTTCTTTGCAAAAGGTCATTAATTGTGTATGGAATATCAATTTCTTCTCGATTTTGTCGTTCATAATCTTTAATAGATGATCTATCAAATACGATATGTACTTCCGGAGTATTTTTCGAACAAAGTTTCATCAATATCGATTCTGCTATTTTTCCTGAAGATTGTGGCAATTTGATACAAATAATAAAATCCATCAATGATTTCTATGTCGACTTGACCGGGATTAGCTGGTTTTTTTTTGCAGTCATTTACTTAAAATTAATTTATCCGTCTTCATCAAGTCGTATGAACACTGGAATAGTGCCAGGAGGTACAGGCACAAGAGGGAATGACAGAGTACTCAATGTCAACTTTTTGATTTATAGCAATTGCAACAGACGTCCAAAAATATCTCGTTCCATTTTAAGTAATTTTTTTTTTCTCCGGTGGTATTCTTTGCTCTTTTTGAAAGCCACCTCCGAATGACTTTCAACTGTAACTATGATGCTGGCTCCGAAGAACGACGATTAGGGATTTCTCATAATAAAAGATTATTTTACTAGTGCGCAGTGAAGGATGTGCTCGTATGCGAACTCGTTCGAAACAGGATTATTCACTATCTATCTATCTATTCGATTACTCTATTACGCGGGTACTATTACTATTAACCGCTCTCTATGACGCCCCGCCTGAATTGTCCTATGCTCCGGGCCTTGCCTATACGGCACCGGGGTCGCTCGCCCGACGCTGGCGGTGTTCCGCCAATCAGAACACTTAGAAATCACTAGTAACTTATTATACATTTAAAACTATTAAACTATATATATAAGAATTAAATTATAAATGAATTACATGAAATACAAAAGAATTACAAGCAGTGGTACATTTATACTATTCTAACTTATCAAACTATACTATAAATCTAGGCACTATTTCTAGACAAAACACTATAATACTAAACAAAAATAAAACTCACTATTAATCACTATATTTCGTCGCAAACACTTTTTTAATACAATCTGAAGCGAAGTTATTTATTATATTACGAGTTATCGGTCTCACAAATCTTATCGATAATCGTAATCGTTGGGCGTCACATCTTGCTCGTACTCCTGCACATGCGCATATGCTGTCTATTCGCACACTATAAAATACGAGGTTCTTGCGCATGCACATTCTTTTCACTTCTCCGCCCAGAATAGAACCGAGATATTCGCGAGCGTCCTGAAAACCTAATTCAGCCCGAATCCAGTAATTAACACCCAACCTAATCAAATAGTCACCCAGTTTGTACAAAACTATCCGCTGGAACGCACTGCTACAGCCGCCTCCGTTGAACCGAAGTTTTACGTTACACCCCGAATAGTGCAGAGGGCGCTGCGAACGCTCAATCCGAGAAAAACCTCCGGTGCTGATAAAATTACTAATAGTATGCTGCGCCAGCTGCCGGCAAAAGTGACAGCGGCCCTAACACGCTTCTATAACGGAATTCTTCGCACAAGATATTTCCCGGAAAGCTGGAAACTCAGTGTCATAATAATGATTCCGAAATCACAAGACCTGAATAATCATCGCCTGATCACCTTACTCAGCACCATGGCGAAAGTCTTTGGAAAGCACCTATTGTTAGCACTAGAACCAGCACTACAGTTACGACCTCAGCAATTCGGATTTAGAGAAGGACACTCAACAACGCTACGATTAGCTCGAGTCATGGACGTGGCAATAAAATGCCACACGAAGAAGGAGTACGTAGCGGCCGTATTTCTCGATATACAGAGAGCCTTCGCGTGTGGCACGAGGGACTCCTCTTCAAGCTAGCGACTTCCACTACAATCAAAGACCGCCTATATAATGTACTCAGATCGTTTCTTACTAATAGAAACAGATCGTGACAGTAGAGGGCACACCACACAAGACATACATCTCCGCCAAGCCGAGGTGTATATCTCCTTATTGTAAGCATTATACACCGACGACATCCCTGTCAAAGGCAAAGCGGAGCTAGCGCTCTTCGCAAATGACACAGCCTTTCTAACCACCTCGATAAACAGGAAAAGAGCAGCCGCACTCCTTCAGCCCACGCTCGACGTCATCCCGGAGTGGCTGGATAAGTGGAGACTTACAGTCAACGTAAGCAAGATGCAGGCCTTAATAACAAGATCGGCCAAAGAACAACCCATGCCGTTTAAATTACAGGGGGAGACAATCCCGTGGCTTGATAAGATTAAATATCTAAGCATCATCATCGACAAAAATCTCACCAGAAAGCGGCAGCCTTAGCTAGCGCTAGGGGTGCGAAAAAAGCGTTATATCCGATAATGGGGTCCAGATTGCCTCTCCCTACGCGGATAGGCATCTATCAAACTTACATTCGATCACGATTAACGTACGCCGCTCCTGCCTGGTATAGCTGTCTCGCTCCCTTCATGAAGAACCAAATGCAAAAACTTCCAGAATGCCATACTAAGAATGCTAGTACCAGTCCCGCGATAAGTTAGCACAAGAACAATCTCGCGAGACTTTCAAGTGAAAACCCTCGACGATTTTATACGACACCCTGCGATTAGTATGTAAGACTTTCAAGTGGAAACCTTCGACGACTTTATACGACACCCTGCGATTAGTATGTACAGCAGCGCGAATGCATCTGTTCAAGCGTTTAATAAATTTTAGTTTCAGTTTACTCTGAACAGTAGATCAGTTAACCCGTGTTTTTATTGCTCTCCAAAGTAGCTCTCCCGCGACCCGACTGTTACATTAATCATTGGTCCTTCGAGCCGGATAGTATAGTATAAGTGTTAGTGAGTGACTCGTATCGTAAGTACAAGTGGACAAAAGTTGTGAGTATTGTGAACATTATTAAACATTTTTGAAGTTATTATAAAATTGAACCATACGTTTGTTTATTCCTGTTTTTATACATAAAGTGATTAAAAGACTTATTGACTTTGAGACTTAGAAATATTTGAATTATTTTGCAACGTGTACAATTAACTACAGTTTTAATTCCTATTGAATATTAAATAATTATTGGGAGGATAATCGTAAATAATGGAAGGTTTAATTAATATACAAGAGGAACTCAAGAGTAAAATATCTAATGGATTTACAAACTTTAAAAAATCCCCTAAGGATCGAATAACTACATCTTATATAGAAACGAGATTATAACAGTTAGAAAAACAATGGAGTTTATTCGATAATAATCACTTTCAAATTATAAGCAAGATAGAGAAGGGAATAGACCTCGCATATTTAAATAACAATACTTACAACATTGTAGAAGAAAAGTATATGGAATGGCAGACTTTTCATGATTTATTTGAATCATTGATTCACAATAATACATCTTTAGCTGAAGTACAAAAACTACATTATTTAAAAGGACACCTGACGGGAGAAGCGGAGCAGTTGTTGAGACACATTCCCGTTACAGGTGTCAATTATGAAACATGTTGGCTTCAACTAAAGAAGAGATATAGCAATAAGCGTTATATCGCCAATTGCATTCTCAAGCGTTTGATGAGTCAAAAGTCACTGACGTCAGAATCTTCAACAAACATTAAGAACATGTTAGATACAACAAATGACTGTTTAAATGCACTACGAAACCTAGGTATTGATGTGTCGACATGGGATATTATAATAATCTACTTTATTTCGTTAAAATTAGACAGTGAAACAAGAAAACAGTGGGAACAAAAAATAAGCGAATATACTGATACTTTTCCAACTTTAGAAGAATTTAAGATGTTTTTAGAGTCCAAGTTTAGATCATTAGAGTTTTTAGAACCTAATATAAAGGAAAGTAAACCGAAAGAGAAGGTAACAGAAAAGTATAGAGTATTTAAGACAACCACTGTTTCTTGTCCGTTTTGTTCAGAGAGTCATTTACTGCACCACTGTAAGAAGTTTTGTAAGGAGAGCTACGGAAGCCGCTACGATTTTGTACAAAAACACCGATTGTGTTTTAACTGTTTCAGTAGTAATCATTCGGTGTATCATTGTAAGCGAAGTACAAAATGTAGCAGATGTGGTCGACGCCATCATTCGTTAATTCATCCGGAAGGAAGTGTTAGTACTCCGCTTAACGCAGTTTATAATCCAACGGAGTCTCACCAGAAGAAGACTGATGGACAATCGTCGACTTGTATAGAGCAAGTGATTTCTAATCATTTTTATTCACCTGGTCATGTAATTTTAGCAACGGCTGTTGTTAAGGTAGTTAGTCATAAGGGATATTGTTATTTGTTTAAAGCATTACTGGACCAGGGTTCTCAAGCCTCATTTGTTACGGAGCACTGTGCTCAATTATTGGGCCTTCGTAAATTTTCAGTGAAGGGAGAAGTATCAGGCTTGGGAGGAGGGAAATCACATTCAATAAGACACGCGGTCAAGTTTAATATACAGTCCACTACTCGCACGTCGTTTAAGTGTGATGTACAAGCTTATGTGTTAAAACATTTATCATCAAATCTGCCAGTAAGGAAGGTTGCGGTACACGATTGGCCTGAGTTATCAAAATTAAAGCTAGCTGATCCGGAGTTTGCCACGCCAAGCAAAATAGATATTTTGCTAGGTGCGGAAATATATGCGCAGATTTTGAAGACCGGAGTTCTTAAAAATCCATCGAGTAAACTCGTTGCTCAGGATACGGAGCTAGGATGGATCTTGTCCGGTCAAGAAGAGTGTAAAGAAGACAAAGACACTAGACACATAATAAGTTTACACGTGCAAGATGACACGTTAAATAAATTACTTCGGAGTTTTTGGGAAATTGAAAGTGATCAGCATTGCAAGATTTTATCCGAAGATGAACAGAACTGTGAGAGCTATTTCAAATCCACTACAACTAGAGATTCTGATGGTCGCTATGTTGTTAGTCTTCCCTTTCGGGACGAAGATCCTCAATGTCAATATGGGGGTTTAAGAGATATAGCTCTACGTAGATATATTTATTTAGAAAATAGGCTGAAAAGTCCACTATTACATAGGAGACGGGAAGAGTATACCATGGCAATGAATGATTATTTAAAGCAAGGCCATATGAAAATAATTAGCGATCCAGAAGATATTGCTATGAAAAATTGTGTCTACCTGCCCCATCATGCTGTAGTACGCGAAGATAAAAATACATCAAGGGTTCGTGTTGTGTTTGATGCCTCGTGTAAAGGGAGAAACGGTAGGTCTCTTAATGACGACTTACTAATCGGACCACGGTTGCAGTCTGAGTTGCGCCATATTTTATTAAAATGGCGTACTTATCCTGTATGCTTTACTGCTGATATCATACAAATGTATCGACAGGTCAAGGTGGGCGGCAAGGATGCTAGTAAATATCAACGTCTTTTTTGGAGATTGCATGAAGATGAAGAAATTAAAGAATTTATAATGTGTAGAGTTACATTTGGAGTTTCTTCTGCACCATACTTAGCGGTAAAAAGTCTTCAGCAATTAGCAATAGATGAAGGAAAGAATTTTGAACTAGGAGCATCTAAGATTTTAAATGACTTCTATATGGACGATTTCATGTCCGGTTGTGAAAATGAGAGCCAAGCAGTAGAAATATATAAACAGGTGACTCAGTTACTAGCAAAGGGTGGTTTCATTTTACAGAAATGGGCAAGTAATAGCAACAAAGTAATGAAAATGGCCCGGGGTGATAGAAGTGATAAGAATTTGGACTTGAAGCAGGATAATATAGTGAAAATTCTTGGCTTATGCTGGGACGTAAGCTCAGATACTTTCAAATACAAGGTTAACTTACCTGAACAGAAGCAGACAATTACAAAAAGGAGCATTCTATCAGATATTGCTCGCCTGTTCGATCCACTAGGCTGGACAGCACCAGTTATCGTTAAAGCCAAGATCTATTTACAAAAACTTTGGCTTACTGGTCTTTCGTGGGATGAAGAAATTACTGGTGAACTTTTACAAAGCTGGATTACCTTTAGAGAAGATCTACCAGCTCTTAATCAAGTTGTCGTACCGCGTTGGATACATACGAGTGAAAATGTAAATGAAGTAACCATACATGGGTTTTGCGATGCGTCAGATGATGCCTATTCCGCTGTAGTATATTCAAGAATCGTTGATTCATATGGAGATATTCATATCAACTTATTAGTAGCTCGTACTAAAGTTGCTCCAATAAAGAGACTTTCAACTCCACGATTAGAATTGTGTGGAGCAGAACTTCTCAGCAACTTGTTATTAGAAATAATTACCGTGATGGGATTCACAAAATCTCAAATTCGAGCTTGGACAGATTCTACTATTGTTCTTGCTTGGTTAAAAGGTGAACCGAGTCGCTGGAAAACTTTAGTTGCCAATCGGGTGACAAACATTCTTAAAGTATTAGATAATGGACAGTGGTCTCATGTCGAGTCGGCTCAAAATCCAGCCGATTGCGCATCTCGCGGCTTAAATCCCAGTGAGTTATTAAAGTATGATATGTGGTTCTATGGTCCAGATTGGTTATATAAATCTCGATATCTGCAGACAGAAAGCATTATTCCGCAAACTAATATCGAAGAAAGGAAAGTGAGAGTTCATACAATTATTAATGATGACAGGATGTATACAGAACTCGCTGTATGGACGAAATTTTCATGTTTGAAGAAATTAGTACGAGTTATCGCTTGGTGCAGACGCCTGTTACCGAAGGTTCGGCAAAACTTAAAAGGTATTTCTGAATACCTCACGGCTAATGAGTTGGATGAATCGCTTAAGTTATGTCTACGACACTGTCAATATGCGGCTTTTTCCGTGGATATCGACAGCTTAGTGAAATCAGGAATAATATCAAATCGTAGTAGGTTAAACTCGTTATGCCCATTTATGGATACTGATGGAATAATACGTGTTAGAGGACGTATTCAACAAAGTGAAGAAGAGTACGACATCAAGCATCCAATTATCTTGCCTGGGTATCATCATATTTCTAGATTAATTGTTGCTGAAGCACACGATATTACCCTTCACGGGGGTCTTCAATTAATGCTCAATTACATAAAGTCTAAATACTGGATTTTTAATGTTAAAAATATGATCAAACAGTATGTAAGAACATGCTGTAAATGTGTTAAATATCGTGCTGCTACGCGACAACCATTTATGGGTGTACTACCTAAGGCTAGGGTAACTATGAGTCGTCCGTTTATACGTTGCGGCATAGATTACGCCGGCCCTATTAATATTCGAGTATCCAAAGGTAGAGGTTCTCGATCATATAAAGGATATATTTGTCTTTTCATCTGTATGTCAACACGCGCTATTCATTTAGAAGTTGTTAGTGATTTAACGACTGAGGGATTTCTTTCAGCTTTCAAGCGTTTTGTTGCACGCCGCGGACATTGTTTGGAAGTTTTTAGTGACAATGGCACAAATTTCATTGGAGCTTCAAAAGAGCTACAAAAATTAATCAAGGCAGAGAATTCAAATTTATCGGAGGAAGTAGCAGCGTGTCTGGCAAATAATGGCACAAAGTGGTCTTTTATACCTCCTCATTCTCCTAATTTCGGTGGATTATGGGAGGCTGGAGTGAGATCTACAAAATTCCATTTGTATCGTGTACTTAATGGAACGATACTCACATATGAAGAGCTATCTACAGTCTTAGCTCAAATTGAAGCGTGTTTGAATTCTAGACCTTTGTATCAAATACCTTCTGATCATGGAGAACCTATGCCATTGACACCGGGTCACTTTTTAGTTGGTGAAGCTCTATTGACAGTACCCGATTATAATTATGAAGATACTAGTATAAGCAGTTTACGAAGATGGCAGTACACACAAAAGCTTGTACAACATTTTTGGAGAAAATGGTCGCGAGAATATTTATGCACATTATATCAAAGGTATAAATGGAATAAAATCACACCAGAACCAAATCAAGGTGATGTTGTTTTAGTAAAAGAAGATGGTCTTCCTCCTTCCAAGTGGTTACTTGGGGTGATCGAACAAAAGCACCCTGGTCCAGATCAAATAACACGAGTAGTTACTATAAGATGTAAAAATTCTAGAATTAAGAGACCAGTATCCAAATTATGTATCTTGCCTATATCTTCTTGATACATTTATTTTTTCTTTTCATTTAATTAATTTCTACTTGTGTTTTAATATTTGGTTTTATTGTGTTGTTTGTTATGTTCATGTTATGATGTATGGTGAAATATTGTAAACAGTTAAGTATAAGCATTCTTTGTTTTGGTTTTTCAAGTTGAAATAAATCAACACAGTGAGTGTTTCAAATATATTCACACTCTTTGCTGATAACATAAAATATTTCTTAAGAACAGCGGAGAATTTCAAGTATTAGACCACTTGCTTTCGTTAACAGGAGAACTTTTAGAACAAGTTATTTTTTGTTTTGTGATTAGTTATGTTTATTTTAGAGTAGAATCGTAGTAACATGTTAGCATGTTAAGTGTAAGATCGATAAGAGGTGATAAGTTTCGATAAGTGTAAGCGTTCATAACTTGATGGATTTGGTTGTTTATGTCTCAAGTTTGTTTTGTTACAAAACTTTTAGGAAGTGTTTAGTTTTGTAACTCAAGTGTATTGTAGATAAGCAGATTGTTTACATAAATTAGTTTCCTTGTAACTTGTTTGTAACAATTACTTAAAATTATTGTTTGGTAAGAAAGGATTGTCACCATTCAGTTTCTTTATAAAGTTTATTATGTTTTACGAAAATGTTTTAGAAAAATTGTGTTTTTGTAAATGACTTAGGTAGTCCTTGGTGGGCGGTATGTTCAAGCGTTTAATAAATTTTAGTTTCAGTTTACTCTGAACAGTAGATCAGTTAACCCGTGTTTTTATTGCTCTCCAAAGTAGCTCTCCCGCGACCCGACTGTTACATTAATCACATCAGAACTCCCACACTTGAGAGGGATTGCGCCGCTACACGCCAGGCCACCACGAGATCGCCCGTGAGTGCTGTGATTACGAGCCCAAGAAAACCAGACACTCAGAACGATTGTCGGGGCACCACGTTATATGAGGAACGCGACGATCGCAAGAGATTTAAAATAGAGAGATAGTTCGTTAGTAGCCTCGCCACGAACTTGTTTCGGAGAGCGGACGCTTCGGTGCATGTCCATCTCCACGACATTGCACCTTTGCACACCAGACCACCCGATGAGAGCAACGTTGTTATCCCTGTCTCCTAGACAACCTGTAGAAGGAAGAGGACAAAAGCTCAGACCCGATCGCTCATTCACCCACAGAGCGAAAGTGAACGAGACGAGCCCCGATGACTCGAAGGAGGCTCTAATACACACCTCCGCAAATAGATACGCCCGATAATGGGCGGTGAAAATTATCCACCATAAAAGGGTACGCTCTGGTATGGCTCCCCCGCACCACATGTAATTGTGAAGCGAGAAGATTTTGCAACTGACTGACCGCGCGCTCAGTCTAAATCAGGTATCGGCTGAAAGATTATGCCTGTGTGAGAAACAATGAATGTCGTTCCATATATGTAGATTATGGAAATAGATTCGAATCGTTCTAACGTTTCTCCTTGCAATATGGACTAAACGTATAGGAAATTTTCTAATTCAAGCCCTTCAATTTCACAGAATGATAACATTATAATCATTAATGAACCAGAAAAAGAAACACCAAGAAAATATTTGCAGGAATGTTCATCGTTGCCAATTATTCCGCTACCATATCATAAAGGGGAAAACAGTCGGCTGTAATTTTAAATACCAAAGAAAATATCAAATCAAAGCAACCTAAAGTAAAGAGCAAAGCCACTCCAGGAATACCTTCTAAAAATAAATGCTGGCCAGCTGAAACTAATGTGCAGAAAAAAGAGGTACAATAAGTTTAAAAAAAAAAGATTCAAATAAAAATGTTAAGAAAAGAAACAGAGAATCAAGTGAAGAAAGGACAATCTCGGATATTTCTAACGCAAGTGATTTAGACATCGATTTGAGGCGGCCAATTTATAATTTTTATATTATGATCTCCTTAAAAGAAGCTAAGAATCAGACTAAAGTTTCAATTAAAACTACAACGAAAATAACAATATAACCTAAGGAAAATTAAAACCAAAGAGTAATATGTCACTGGTAAATTTTAAAATAAATGTTTTTAATTATAAATGACGTTTGATTTATGCCTAAGGCCTTTTTACTATCCTCATAGTGATATCGCCATCGATGCATGTAACCCATACAGTTATCCTTTATTTTTAATACGGGCATAGCTATATTGAATTACTTTTAAAATTATGTCAAATAATAGACCAATGTACCATTAAAACCAAAACCCTGTTCATAAATCGTTAATTTTTTTGGAATAAAATCTTGCTAAATCTAAATGTGGGGCGACTATAACATTTTTCCACTAATTCGCCAGAGTACTCAGCATATGTAGAGTTAGCAGATCGACTTTCAGAAGCCTGCTCAGTCATAGCCGATGTATAAAAAACCGGATTACTGTGACTATGTGAGATCGAGGGTCTGTGAGAATCTGAAAACACATTATTGGCTCAATAGCCAATTGCGACTTCAAATATTATACTATTGATACTATGTCTCGCAAAAGAATTATTCGTAACATTTATTGTAATTGTTCCGCAATACACTCTCCAATTAAATCATCCACATTAT
>JACEII010000673.1:0-15484 GCA_014332785.1 Antheraea mylitta
ATAATGTGGATGATTTAATTGGAGAGTGTATTGCGGAACAATTACAATAAATGTTACGAATAATTCTTTTGCGAGACATAGTATCAATAGTATAATATTTGAAGTCGCAATTGGCTATTGAGCCAATAATGTGTTTTCAGATTCTCACAGACCCTCGATCTCACATAGTCACAGTAATCCGGTTTTTTATACATCGGCTATGACTGAGCAGGCTTCTGAAAGTCGATCTGCTAACTCTACATATGCTGAGTACTCTGGCGAATTAGTGGAAAAATGTTATAGTCGCCCCACATTTAGATTTAGCAAGATTTTATTCCAAAAAAATTAACGATTTATGAACAGGGTTTTGGTTTTAATGGTACATTGGTCTATTATTTGACATAATTTTAAAAGTAATTCAATATAGCTATGCCCGTATTAAAAATAAAGGATAACTGTATGGGTTACATGCATCGATGGCGATATCACTATGAGGATAGTAAAAAGGCCTTAGGCATAAATCAAACGTCATTTATAATTAAAAACATTTATTTTAAAATTTACCAGTGACATATTACTCTTTGGTTTTAATTTTCCTTAGGTTATATTGTTATTTTCGTTGTAGTTTTAATTGAAACTTTAGTCTGATTCTTAGCTTCTTTTAAGGAGATCATAATATAAAAATTATAAATTGGCCGCCTCAAATCGATGTCTAAATCACTTGCGTTAGAAATATCCGAGATTGTCCTTTCTTCACTTGATTCTCTGTTTCTTTTCTTAACATTTTTATTTGAATCTTTTTTTTTTAAACTTATTGTACCTCTTTTTTCTGCACATTAGTTTCAGCTGGCCAGCATTTATTTTTAGAAGGTATTCCTGGAGTGGCTTTGCTCTTTACTTTAGGTTGCTTTGATTTGATATTTTCTTTGGTATTTAAAATTACAGCCGACTGTTTTCCCCTTTATGATATGGTAGCGGAATAATTGGCAACGATGAACATTCCTGCAAATATTTTCTTGGTGTTTCTTTTTCTGGTTCATTAATGATTATAATGTTATCATTCTGTGAAATTGAAGGGCTTGAATTAGAAAATTTCCTATACGTTTAGTCCATATTGCAAGGAGAAACGTTAGAACGATTCGAATCTATTTCCATAATCTACATATATGGAACGACATTCATTGTTTCTCACACAGGCATAATCTTTCAGCCGATACCTGATTTAGACTGAGCGCGCGGTCAGTCAGTTGCAAAATCTTCTCGCTTCACAATTACATGTGGTGCGGGGGAGCCATACCAGAGCGTACCCTTTTATGGTGGATAATTTTCACCGCCCATTATCGGGCGTATCTATTTGCGGAGGTGTGTATTAGAGCCTCCTTCGAGTCATCGGGGCTCGTCTCGTTCACTTTCGCTCTGTGGGTGAATGAGCGATCGGGTCTGAGCTTTTGTCCTCTTCCTTCTACAGGTTGTCTAGGAGACAGGGATAACAACGTTGCTCTCATCGGGTGGTCTGGTGTGCAAAGGTGCAATGTCGTGGAGATGGACATGCACCGAAGCGTCCGCTCTCCGAAACAAGTTCGTGGCGAGGCTACTAACGAACTATCTCTCTATTTTAAATCTCTTGCGATCGTCGCGTTCCTCATATAACGTGGTGCCCCGACAATCGTTCTGAGTGTCTGGTTTTCTTGGGCTCGTAATCACAGCACTCACGGGCGATCTCGTGGTGGCCTGGCGTGTAGCGGCGCAATCCCTCTCAAGTGTGGGAGTTCTGATGTGATTAATGTAACAGTCGGGTCGCGGGAGAGCTACTTTGGAGAGCAATAAAAACACGGGTTAACTGATCTACTGTTCAGAGTAAACTGAAACTAAAATTTATTAAACGCTTGAACATACCGCCCACCAAGGACTACCTAAGTCATTTACAAAAACACAATTTTTCTAAAACATTTTCGTAAAACATAATAAACTTTATAAAGAAACTGAATGGTGACAATCCTTTCTTACCAAACAATAATTTTAAGTAATTGTTACAAACAAGTTACAAGGAAACTAATTTATGTAAACAATCTGCTTATCTACAATACACTTGAGTTACAAAACTAAACACTTCCTAAAAGTTTTGTAACAAAACAAACTTGAGACATAAACAACCAAATCCATCAAGTTATGAACGCTTACACTTATCGAAACTTATCACCTCTTATCGATCTTACACTTAACATGCTAACATGTTACTACGATTCTACTCTAAAATAAACATAACTAATCACAAAACAAAAAATAACTTGTTCTAAAAGTTCTCCTGTTAACGAAAGCAAGTGGTCTAATACTTGAAATTCTCCGCTGTTCTTAAGAAATATTTTATGTTATCAGCAAAGAGTGTGAATATATTTGAAACACTCACTGTGTTGATTTATTTCAACTTGAAAAACCAAAACAAAGAATGCTTATACTTAACTGTTTACAATATTTCACCATACATCATAACATGAACATAACAAACAACACAATAAAACCAAATATTAAAACACAAGTAGAAATTAATTAAATGAAAAGAAAAAATAAATGTATCAAGAAGATATAGGCAAGATACATAATTTGGATACTGGTCTCTTAATTCTAGAATTTTTACATCTTATAGTAACTACTCGTGTTATTTGATCTGGACCAGGGTGCTTTTGTTCGATCACCCCAAGTAACCACTTGGAAGGAGGAAGACCATCTTCTTTTACTAAAACAACATCACCTTGATTTGGTTCTGGTGTGATTTTATTCCATTTATACCTTTGATATAATGTGCATAAATATTCTCGCGACCATTTTCTCCAAAAATGTTGTACAAGCTTTTGTGTGTACTGCCATCTTCGTAAACTGCTTATACTAGTATCTTCATAATTATAATCGGGTACTGTCAATAGAGCTTCACCAACTAAAAAGTGACCCGGTGTCAATGGCATAGGTTCTCCATGATCAGAAGGTATTTGATACAAAGGTCTAGAATTCAAACACGCTTCAATTTGAGCTAAGACTGTAGATAGCTCTTCATATGTGAGTATCGTTCCATTAAGTACACGATACAAATGGAATTTTGTAGATCTCACTCCAGCCTCCCATAATCCACCGAAATTAGGAGAATGAGGAGGTATAAAAGACCACTTTGTGCCATTATTTGCCAGACACGCTGCTACTTCCTCCGATAAATTTGAATTCTCTGCCTTGATTAATTTTTGTAGCTCTTTTGAAGCTCCAATGAAATTTGTGCCATTGTCACTAAAAACTTCCAAACAATGTCCGCGGCGTGCAACAAAACGCTTGAAAGCTGAAAGAAATCCCTCAGTCGTTAAATCACTAACAACTTCTAAATGAATAGCGCGTGTTGACATACAGATGAAAAGACAAATATATCCTTTATATGATCGAGAACCTCTACCTTTGGATACTCGAATATTAATAGGGCCGGCGTAATCTATGCCGCAACGTATAAACGGACGACTCATAGTTACCCTAGCCTTAGGTAGTACACCCATAAATGGTTGTCGCGTAGCAGCACGATATTTAACACATTTACAGCATGTTCTTACATACTGTTTGATCATATTTTTAACATTAAAAATCCAGTATTTAGACTTTATGTAATTGAGCATTAATTGAAGACCCCCGTGAAGGGTAATATCGTGTGCTTCAGCAACAATTAATCTAGAAATATGATGATACCCAGGCAAGATAATTGGATGCTTGATGTCGTACTCTTCTTCACTTTGTTGAATACGTCCTCTAACACGTATTATTCCATCAGTATCCATAAATGGGCATAACGAGTTTAACCTACTACGATTTGATATTATTCCTGATTTCACTAAGCTGTCGATATCCACGGAAAAAGCCGCATATTGACAGTGTCGTAGACATAACTTAAGCGATTCATCCAACTCATTAGCCGTGAGGTATTCAGAAATACCTTTTAAGTTTTGCCGAACCTTCGGTAACAGGCGTCTGCACCAAGCGATAACTCGTACTAATTTCTTCAAACATGAAAATTTCGTCCATACAGCGAGTTCTGTATACATCCTGTCATCATTAATAATTGTATGAACTCTCACTTTCCTTTCTTCGATATTAGTTTGCGGAATAATGCTTTCTGTCTGCAGATATCGAGATTTATATAACCAATCTGGACCATAGAACCACATATCATACTTTAATAACTCACTGGGATTTAAGCCGCGAGATGCGCAATCGGCTGGATTTTGAGCCGACTCGACATGAGACCACTGTCCATTATCTAATACTTTAAGAATGTTTGTCACCCGATTGGCAACTAAAGTTTTCCAGCGACTCGGTTCACCTTTTAACCAAGCAAGAACAATAGTAGAATCTGTCCAAGCTCGAATTTGAGATTTTGTGAATCCCATCACGGTAATTATTTCTAATAACAAGTTGCTGAGAAGTTCTGCTCCACACAATTCTAATCGTGGAGTTGAAAGTCTCTTTATTGGAGCAACTTTAGTACGAGCTACTAATAAGTTGATATGAATATCTCCATATGAATCAACGATTCTTGAATATACTACAGCGGAATAGGCATCATCTGACGCATCGCAAAACCCATGTATGGTTACTTCATTTACATTTTCACTCGTATGTATCCAACGCGGTACGACAACTTGATTAAGAGCTGGTAGATCTTCTCTAAAGGTAATCCAGCTTTGTAAAAGTTCACCAGTAATTTCTTCATCCCACGAAAGACCAGTAAGCCAAAGTTTTTGTAAATAGATCTTGGCTTTAACGATAACTGGTGCTGTCCAGCCTAGTGGATCGAACAGGCGAGCAATATCTGATAGAATGCTCCTTTTTGTAATTGTCTGCTTCTGTTCAGGTAAGTTAACCTTGTATTTGAAAGTATCTGAGCTTACGTCCCAGCATAAGCCAAGAATTTTCACTATATTATCCTGCTTCAAGTCCAAATTCTTATCACTTCTATCACCCCGGGCCATTTTCATTACTTTGTTGCTATTACTTGCCCATTTCTGTAAAATGAAACCACCCTTTGCTAGTAACTGAGTCACCTGTTTATATATTTCTACTGCTTGGCTCTCATTTTCACAACCGGACATGAAATCGTCCATATAGAAGTCATTTAAAATCTTAGATGCTCCTAGTTCAAAATTCTTTCCTTCATCTATTGCTAATTGCTGAAGACTTTTTACCGCTAAGTATGGTGCAGAAGAAACTCCAAATGTAACTCTACACATTATAAATTCTTTAATTTCTTCATCTTCATGCAATCTCCAAAAAAGACGTTGATATTTACTAGCATCCTTGCCGCCCACCTTGACCTGTCGATACATTTGTATGATATCAGCAGTAAAGCATACAGGATAAGTACGCCATTTTAATAAAATATGGCGCAACTCAGACTGCAACCGTGGTCCGATTAGTAAGTCGTCATTAAGAGACCTACCGTTTCTCCCTTTACACGAGGCATCAAACACAACACGAACCCTTGATGTATTTTTATCTTCGCGTACTACAGCATGATGGGGCAGGTAGACACAATTTTTCATAGCAATATCTTCTGGATCGCTAATTATTTTCATATGGCCTTGCTTTAAATAATCATTCATTGCCATGGTATACTCTTCCCGTCTCCTATGTAATAGTGGACTTTTCAGCCTATTTTCTAAATAAATATATCTACGTAGAGCTATATCTCTTAAACCCCCATATTGACATTGAGGATCTTCGTCCCGAAAGGGAAGACTAACAACATAGCGACCATCAGAATCTCTAGTTGTAGTGGATTTGAAATAGCTCTCACAGTTCTGTTCATCTTCGGATAAAATCTTGCAATGCTGATCACTTTCAATTTCCCAAAAACTCCGAAGTAATTTATTTAACGTGTCATCTTGCACGTGTAAACTTATTATGTGTCTAGTGTCTTTGTCTTCTTTACACTCTTCTTGACCGGACAAGATCCATCCTAGCTCCGTATCCTGAGCAACGAGTTTACTCGATGGATTTTTAAGAACTCCGGTCTTCAAAATCTGCGCATATATTTCCGCACCTAGCAAAATATCTATTTTGCTTGGCGTGGCAAACTCCGGATCAGCTAGCTTTAATTTTGATAACTCAGGCCAATCGTGTACCGCAACCTTCCTTACTGGCAGATTTGATGATAAATGTTTTAACACATAAGCTTGTACATCACACTTAAACGACGTGCGAGTAGTGGACTGTATATTAAACTTGACCGCGTGTCTTATTGAATGTGATTTCCCTCCTCCCAAGCCTGATACTTCTCCCTTCACTGAAAATTTACGAAGGCCCAATAATTGAGCACAGTGCTCCGTAACAAATGAGGCTTGAGAACCCTGGTCCAGTAATGCTTTAAACAAATAACAATATCCCTTATGACTAACTACCTTAACAACAGCCGTTGCTAAAATTACATGACCAGGTGAATAAAAATGATTAGAAATCACTTGCTCTATACAAGTCGACGATTGTCCATCAGTCTTCTTCTGGTGAGACTCCGTTGGATTATAAACTGCGTTAAGCGGAGTACTAACACTTCCTTCCGGATGAATTAACGAATGATGGCGTCGACCACATCTGCTACATTTTGTACTTCGCTTACAATGATACACCGAATGATTACTACTGAAACAGTTAAAACACAATCGGTGTTTTTGTACAAAATCGTAGCGGCTTCCGTAGCTCTCCTTACAAAACTTCTTACAGTGGTGCAGTAAATGACTCTCTGAACAAAACGGACAAGAAACAGTGGTTGTCTTAAATACTCTATACTTTTCTGTTACCTTCTCTTTCGGTTTACTTTCCTTTATATTAGGTTCTAAAAACTCTAATGATCTAAACTTGGACTCTAAAAACATCTTAAATTCTTCTAAAGTTGGAAAAGTATCAGTATATTCGCTTATTTTTTGTTCCCACTGTTTTCTTGTTTCACTGTCTAATTTTAACGAAATAAAGTAGATTATTATAATATCCCATGTCGACACATCAATACCTAGGTTTCGTAGTGCATTTAAACAGTCATTTGTTGTATCTAACATGTTCTTAATGTTTGTTGAAGATTCTGACGTCAGTGACTTTTGACTCATCAAACGCTTGAGAATGCAATTGGCGATATAACGCTTATTGCTATATCTCTTCTTTAGTTGAAGCCAACATGTTTCATAATTGACACCTGTAACGGGAATGTGTCTCAACAACTGCTCCGCTTCTCCCGTCAGGTGTCCTTTTAAATAATGTAGTTTTTGTACTTCAGCTAAAGATGTATTATTGTGAATCAATGATTCAAATAAATCATGAAAAGTCTGCCATTCCATATACTTTTCTTCTACAATGTTGTAAGTATTGTTATTTAAATATGCGAGGTCTATTCCCTTCTCTATCTTGCTTATAATTTGAAAGTGATTATTATCGAATAAACTCCATTGTTTTTCTAACTGTTATAATCTCGTTTCTATATAAGATGTAGTTATTCGATCCTTAGGGGATTTTTTAAAGTTTGTAAATCCATTAGATATTTTACTCTTGAGTTCCTCTTGTATATTAATTAAACCTTCCATTATTTACGATTATCCTCCCAATAATTATTTAATATTCAATAGGAATTAAAACTGTAGTTAATTGTACACGTTGCAAAATAATTCAAATATTTCTAAGTCTCAAAGTCAATAAGTCTTTTAATCACTTTATGTATAAAAACAGGAATAAACAAACGTATGGTTCAATTTTATAATAACTTCAAAAATGTTTAATAATGTTCACAATACTCACAACTTTTGTCCACTTGTACTTACGATACGAGTCACTCACTAACACTTATACTATACTATCCGGCTCGAAGGACCAATGATTAATGTAACAGTCGGGTCGCGGGAGAGCTACTTTGGAGAGCAATAAAAACACGGGTTAACTGATCTACTGTTCAGAGTAAACTGAAACTAAAATTTATTAAACGCTTGAACAGATGCATTCGCGCTGCTGTACATACTAATCGCAGGGTGTCGTATAAAGTCGTCGAAGGTTTCCACTTGAAAGTCTTACATACTAATCGCAGGGTGTCGTATAAAATCGTCGAGGGTTTTCACTTGAAAGTCTCGCGAGATTGTTCTTGTGCTAACTTATCGCGGGACTGGTACTAGCATTCTTAGTATGGCATTCTGGAAGTTTTTGCATTTGGTTCTTCATGAAGGGAGCGAGACAGCTATACCAGGCAGGAGCGGCGTACGTTAATCGTGATCGAATGTAAGTTTGATAGATGCCTATCCGCGTAGGGAGAGGCAATCTGGACCCCATTATCGGATATAACGCTTTTTTCGCACCCCTAGCGCTAGCTAAGGCTGCCGCTTTCTGGTGAGATTTTTGTCGATGATGATGCTTAGATATTTAATCTTATCAAGCCACGGGATTGTCTCCCCCTGTAATTTAAACGGCATGGGTTGTTCTTTGGCCGATCTTGTTATTAAGGCCTGCATCTTGCTTACGTTGACTGTAAGTCTCCACTTATCCAGCCACTCCGGGATGACGTCGAGCGTGGGCTGAAGGAGTGCGGCTGCTCTTTTCCTGTTTATCGAGGTGGTTAGAAAGGCTGTGTCATTTGCGAAGAGCGCTAGCTCCGCTTTGCCTTTGACAGGGATGTCGTCGGTGTATAATGCTTACAATAAGGAGATATACACCTCGGCTTGGCGGAGATGTATGTCTTGTGTGGTGTGCCCTCTACTGTCACGATCTGTTTCTATTAGTAAGAAACGATCTGAGTACATTATATAGGCGGTCTTTGATTGTAGTGGAAGTCGCTAGCTTGAAGAGGAGTCCCTCGTGCCACACGCGAAGGCTCTCTGTATATCGAGAAATACGGCCGCTACGTACTCCTTCTTCGTGTGGCATTTTATTGCCACGTCCATGACTCGAGCTAATCGTAGCGTTGTTGAGTGTCCTTCTCTAAATCCGAATTGCTGAGGTCGTAACTGTAGTGCTGGTTCTAGTGCTAACAATAGGTGCTTTCCAAAGACTTTCGCCATGGTGCTGAGTAAGGTGATCAGGCGATGATTATTCAGGTCTTGTGATTTCGGAATCATTATTATGACACTGAGTTTCCAGCTTTCCGGGAAATATCTTGTGCGAAGAATTCCGTTATAGAAGCGTGTTAGGGCCGCTGTCACTTTTGCCGGCAGCTGGCGCAGCATACTATTAGTAATTTTATCAGCACCGGAGGTTTTTCTCGGATTGAGCGTTCGCAGCGCCCTCTGCACTATTCGGGGTGTAACGTAAAACTTCGGTTCAACGGAGGCGGCTGTAGCAGTGCGTTCCAGCGGATAGTTTTGTACAAACTGGGTGACTATTTGATTAGGTTGGGTGTTAATTACTGGATTCGGGCTGAATTAGGTTTTCAGGACGCTCGCGAATATCTCGGTTCTATTCTGGGCGGAGAAGTGAAAAGAATGTGCATGCGCAAGAACCTCGTATTTTATAGTGTGCGAATAGACAGCATATGCGCATGTGCAGGAGTACGAGCAAGATGTGACGCCCAACGATTACGATTATCGATAAGATTTGTGAGACCGATAACTCGTAATATAATAAATAACTTCGCTTCAGATTGTATTAAAAAAGTGTTTGCGACGAAATATAGTGATTAATAGTGAGTTTTATTTTTGTTTAGTATTATAGTGTTTTGTCTAGAAATAGTGCCTAGATTTATAGTATAGTTTGATAAGTTAGAATAGTATAAATGTACCACTGCTTGTAATTCTTTTGTATTTCATGTAATTCATTTATAATTTAATTCTTATATATATAGTTTAATAGTTTTAAATGTATAATAAGTTACTAGTGATTTCTAAGTGTTCTGATTGGCGGAACACCGCCAGCGTCGGGCGAGCGACCCCGGTGCCGTATAGGCAAGGCCCGGAGCATAGGACAATTCAGGCGGGGCGTCATAGAGAGCGGTTAATAGTAATAGTACCCGCGTAATAGAGTAATCGAATAGATAGATAGATAGTGAATAATCCTGTTTCGAACGAGTTCGCATACGAGCACATCCTTCACTGCGCACTAGTAAAATAATCTTTTATTATGAGAAATCCCTAATCGTCGTTCTTCGGAGCCAGCATCATAGTTACAGTTGAAAGTCATTCGGAGGTGGCTTTCAAAAAGAGCAAAGAATACCACCGGAGAAAAAAAAAATTACTTAAAATGGAACGAGATATTTTTGGACGTCTGTTGCAATTGCTATAAATCAAAAAGTTGACATTGAGTACTCTGTCATTCCCTCTTGTGCCTGTACCTCCTGGCACTATTCCAGTGTTCATACGACTTGATGAAGACGGATAAATTAATTTTAAGTAAATGACTGCAAAAAAAAACCAGCTAATCCCGGTCAAGTCGACATAGAAATCATTGATGGATTTTATTATTTGTATCAAATTGCCACAATCTTCAGGAAAAATAGCAGAATCGATATTGATGAAACTTTGTTCGAAAAATACTCCGGAAGTACATATCGTATTTGATAGATCATCTATTAAAGATTATGAACGACAAAATCGAGAAGAAATTGATATTCCATACACAATTAATGACCTTTTGCAAAGAAGACCCAATATTTTTTTTAAAAGCTTGAACAATGTTCGTTTCAAAGAAATCCTCGTAAAATTCTTAGCTAACCATTGGCTCGATGATACTTTTGCTCTAATATTAGGAAAAAAAAAGTTATTTTTGAAGAGCAATGTTTTTCATATTGTTCTGTTGACAATTCAGTAGTGAATACTGAAGAAACTGAATTATGTAAACATTAAACGAATACAAAAATTATTTTCCACATAGTATAGAGTACCTGAAAATTCATTAATTTTGGTAAAATCAACATACACTGACGTTTTAATAATTTTACTAGGTAATATGCATAAGTTTTCTAATTTGCATATTTGGTTGGCAAATAGTTCATTAACTTACACTATGTATTGCTCTTCCCATTTTTCACGCCTACACAGGTTGCGACTACACGGCTGCCTTTTTCAACAAAGGGAATCTTCGGTCCTTGAAGCTATTTATTTAGCATCCAGAAAATCAACAAGTTTTTGCGTCTTTAACGAATCCTACTGATATCTTTAATGAAAACAAAATTAATGCAATCCAAGAGTTTACGTACCTTATGTATGGAAATCCAAAGTGTCAAAGTGTAAATACCGAAAGATTTTTATTATTTAACAAAATGTACGCTTCCAAACAAAATAATGAAAATGTATGAAAATAATTAAAGGTTTGGACTAAACGCACATTCCACCATGCTGGAAATCTTCGAAACAAAAATTGTTAATTCGATATGGTTAAATGCCACTAAAACAGACTGCGTCGAATTCAGCCCTGAAAATAATGGCTGGCTATTAGATGGTACTCTAAAACCAACATGGTTCCTAGTGTGCTATGTGATTCCATAAATAAAGCTTCCGATAATGACGATGATTTTAATATTTGTTAGAGATGTAACTGAAAGCTTCGATGATTCAGATTTTTAAATAAGAGTTACGGAAATATTAAATACTTGAATCAAATGTAATAAAATTTTCAAACAGTACTTTCGCAAAATTTTCTTTTACTTAAGTCACCTTGATTTTATTTATTTATTTCTTAAACCAATTGATGGAAATTGTTGTGAAAATACAGATATTTAGCGGTAGGAGTTAGAAACGGAACTTACCGGGTCGTTGGCTGGTTCTGCTTCCACCACAAATTACAACACTATTTTTACCGATTAATACTGTTCCGGTAGTACTTACACTGATGAAATTGGAAATCACTAGATATGTTAATTTTGCGTGCGAATGGCGTGTGTTCTCGGAAGCGGTTTGGGGAGAGTAGGTGGAGGAGTAAGTATATTTTGTTTCGTTCCTTTTGGAGAGGAAGGGGTTAAAATAGAATACATAGATAAAATAGCGTGCGAAAGTATAGATAAAATATGCAGAAGCGGGAAGAGGAAATAATATATACTAGGAATAATAGATGGCGTTACCACCAATATAAAATATATTACATTAATATGACTTTTTTGTTGTAATTTGTAAATTTGTCGTTTTGAGAAAAATGACATATTTTTGGAGTATATATTATATGTCGTCTTTATTACTCCCCGGTGGTTAAGAACACTAACATTCGACGCATGCGCAATGGCTTCAAAGCCACTTAAAAGCGCACTCGCTATCCTTGTCTGACAAATGATGTTACGCGCTAACTCTCGTTCACTCTACCTTAAATAATATATTTATCATCTAGTTATGTGGGGCGCGTACGCGAGCGTTAAAAAAATGGACTTTTATTTAAAAGTTATTTAATATCAAATGAATACATTTTACTTAGGTAAACAACTGTTCGATGTAAGAACGGATAGTACCGTAACTAACCCTAAGAGTAGACACTATAGTTTGAAGTCTGAACTGAGAGTGATTTCCAATCTGATTCAATGTAGGTGAGCCTCACGGCCCCCGGGTGGTGACGAAAGTCCAATGCTGCAGGTAGATGTGTCGCAATGGTTACAATTAATAGGTGAATTGTGTTGTAACTTGGTTGTGTCTGTGCGGTACGATGGTGTAACACCTCCCCCCGTGCTTCAGCGACTATTTGGAGACGGGTTTTGATAGAGTCGCTAAAATAATGCTGTGGTCGACCTTCACGTTGCTTGGATTACATCTTGTCTCTGGTACCTACAGAAAATGTTCTGGTAGATCTTGTGGTTTCCGTTTCTTGGATGTTACTTTGTTCTAAAATTCTTTTCCGGAATTGTCGATATCGATACAAGCTTTGTTCGGAGATATCGTCTAGCTTTACTGGAGTTTGTAAAGATATCTTCCTATTTTTTTTTTAGTACAGCTGCCTTGGTGGCAGCTACTGCGCTTTGCCCTCAGACACGGGTAATCCGAGACTTTGTTCAGATTTAAGTTATTCACATATTATTACTTGGGATTTTATCTATATTTTCGTTTTATCTTGTTTGTTTATACCTTTGTCGATTACTGATTTACTTTTGTATGTTTTCTTTTTTGCATGTTTCGCTTTGCTATTATTTATTGCTATTTGTCCGTCATTCTGTAGGTTTCTAACTAATTATCCTTAGTTTATTTTGTATATCTTGCTTTTATGTGTTTTCCATCTGTGGTAACACCCATGTTCTACTTTCCCTTATTTTTTGCTTTATAATTTTGCATAGTCGGTTCACTTCCCTATCTAATATTCCGTTCAATATTGATTTCCTTTATTTGTCTCTCTAAGTAGGTCTTGGTACCGATTTATTTCTATATTTATTTATTATGTCTTACTCAATTACGTGCTAGTAATTGCTTAACATATTCTCCGTAGTATATTTATTTTACACCTATTTGATTTATTCCTATTGTTTTGTTGCTTCCTCTATTATTATTATATTTATATATTGCACTTATTATTCCATTAACCTCAATTTGCCTATTTCTGTAGTTTCTTGATTTGTATTACTATTTCTATTTTTTCTACCTATTTTCTTTTTATTTCCTTTATTCGTGTATGTTAATGTCAATTACTTTTAAGTAATTACATTACATTTTTCTTTACTTTATTTTTGTTTTTGTACCCATAATTTCTTTATTGTTTTATTTCTTCCTTTGTTATATTTACTGTTCGTTCTAGCAGTTGGACTCTGATTTCGCTTTTTTGTGTTCGATACAAATTTTCGGAGTCATTGTGTTTTTTCTAATTCATTATCACTGTATTTTATGTTATTTGTATTTTATTTATTCTGTATTATTTATGTTTATAATTGTTTTTAGCTGCTATTTTTATGTTCTTCCATATTTCCTTTGCGAAGTATGAATGACATTAAATGTTATTTTGTTAAGTTTTTTGGTTATTTATTTATTTTTAAATTTCGCTTTTCTCACTTTGTATCTTCCCCAGGAGCTTATCAGTTTCCTTAACTATATGAGGTGCTGGAGCGCGCTATCGCATCCTAGCGTCTTCTAATAGTGCATAAATTATCACAGGCATTGTGATCGGCGTGTTCTATTTTTGCGTTGAGACAATTTCTGCATATTGGAACTCCACCTTCTTTCCACACTGGACAGTTTTTTTTTTGTATGTGTGCCGCCACAGTGACTGCATCGATCTTGAATCTCCGTACATGCTTTCTTGCCATGGTCGTACCCCAGGCATCTAGTGCACTGGATCAACGGGGACTGGTCCTGGACACTCACTCTCTGCAGGTCCAAGTATATTCTGCCCTCCGTCATCACTGCAGTGTACACTTTTGGGGACACATGGAGCACGACATGGCACGTGTTTGGATTTCTAGTTTTCCTTCTGTATTTTATACCGATTCTGTAATCCTCTTCTTGAATGTTATGAAATAGTTTTTTATTTTGTTGTTTTATTAATTTTATCGTCTCCTCGTCAGTATTCATATTAAGCACGTTCTTGATGATGATTAGAGGATCTTTGTTTTTTGCCTCCTCTACGAGCAAACTTGGTGCCGAAGTCTTGATTTTAGCCGCTATCGCACTTCTCTCTTCCTTTGTTTTGCAGCCTATTACCACTTTCTGGTTTTTGGCCTTCCTTGCCCTTTCAATTTTCAACCCCGTGTTTATGGGATCCACAGCCTTCTTTATTTTTTCCAAAACATCTCCACTGGTGTCTATGTCCTCTTTAGATGATACAATTATCGAGTAGGTTGGAGGGGGTAGATTTATAATAGTATTCCTTTCCGAGATTCCCAGACTTTTTGAGTTGCAGGTCTCAATAGTTTTCTCAGAACCTATCTTCTTTGTCACTGCCTGCAGTGTGTTTTTTAGTTCTTTTATTTCTTTACTCATCTCTTCCAGTTTACCTTCCGAGCTATATGCCCCTTCCTTGCCGATTTTCTCTTTTAAGATCTCTTTTAACTCTTTAACATGTTGTGTTTGTGTTTCTCGGATCTCTTTCCGTACTGTGTCTATCACTTCCTCTTTAGTTATATTGTTTGCAGCTATCTTGCTCCAACATTTTAGGGATTTCCTGTACGGAGCTCGGCGTTTCGCTTTTAGCAAGTATAGTTTGTAATTTTGCAATGGCTGTTTTCTGTCGCAGGTAGGCCTCGTGATATCTCTCTATTATTTCGTATAGTTTTGCGGCATTCTCATTAATGGTCTCTTTAATACTTGTTTTTAGATTTCCAGATAGCTTAATTTGCGCTTTTATTTCTCTAAAAAGCTGTGTAGCATATTCTCTAAGCTTAATGTCGTCTTCCGGCCCACTTAGCTTCCTTTGCTCTTCGCTCCGCGTCTGAGGACTACTAGTCGAAGCGCTCTTCCTCATATTTAAAATTTTGAATTTAGAATATCAAATAAGTAAAAAGATTTTTAGAAGAATACGATCCAAATATTGTAATTGTCTGACCCTAAATGGGTTCGTCTTAATGTAAATATATAAATCTATAGATATACTCAATAAAAGTATATTTGTACAATAAAAA